>JNEK01003032.1:0-248671 GCA_000697295.1 Mucor indicus B7402
CCAAATGAAAGATCGCATTTCCATACTTCAAGCAAAGTTTCTTTATAGATCTTTCACTCTACCAAATGACGCATTGCTAATGAAACTATCATACTACCTGAAATCTCAATGCACTTCTCAGTTGTCCCGTTTATCCACCACTCCCTTATGGCAATCAATCCGTATACACAACCCCGACACCATATCCCATGCTCAATTCAGGAAACTACAAAAGCAGTTTCTGATTGATGGTTACCAACTAAAACTACAAGAAAAACACGTGAAGCTCCTCTCCCATTGTCGTAATGTTCTGCTTGTCGATCCCATTCTGACCCTTCCGATGACAAAACATGAGCGCTCCCGTTGTGTTCGCTGGCGACTTGGATGGTTACCTCTTGGAAAACCCCAAGCCTGCCCCTTCCACCCACACACACTTTTTACACGCTCACATAGTTTCTCTTGCCTGGATATGCACCACCGCCTCCAAATGCCCACATCAATCGAAGATCCGCTCTCTTATTTACTGAACTGTCTACCTACAACGTTCCTTACCAAGAAAGCGAGAAACTCCATTGACGCTTGGTTGATTCGTTGGCCTACTATCTGTGCAATACTTCAAGAACTGGATTCTTTAGCCCACTCCCAGATTCCTGAACCCTCCAACCATCTTAGTGAAACTCTTGTTCATTACCTCCGTCATCTCCAGAACCGTTTTTCAGATAATTAATTATCCTGCCTTTTTCGTCTACCTTTTACATTTTCCCTTTAATCTCAAAAGGGTTTTTCTTTCTTTTTTCACAGCGAACTGACCAGGGCAATGCAGCATGAAAATGCTATGTGCTCATTGGTCATTTTTATTTAAAATATTATCAAATAAAAATTTATTGTTTAATCGTAGCATGAAAGTTATTTACTCATACTTGTATATCTTAATTTTGCTCCAAACTTTATCATATCTTTTATCACTTAGTTTATCCAGATTTGTGTACATTGAAAGTATAAGGAATTGTATTTAAAATCACACCATATACCATATGTAACTTGATCAGGCTACACATAAGAAGGTCTCAAAGTTCTTTGTCTGAGCCCAAAATTATACTTCCACAAATATACAGTATGTGATAAATGGTTTTGATAGGATACCTAAACAAAGATCCTTATCATCAGTGAACCCAGTAAGAAACAGTCCCGGTACATGGTCTACTAGATAAGCTTTCTTTGTATAATGTCCGTGATCACATAGTATATTGGAAAGTCTTCATCCTTAGTAAGGGCTGTTGTGTTGACTATGTATTTGTATTTTATGCGATGAAAGCAACAACACAAAAAGAGCCATATACCGTAATTAATTTGATTGATGCTATGCGACAAAAGCTACTCAGAGGATTGCATCTTTGCAGACGAAAAATAGAGTCGACCTTGTAAAAATAAAGGCAGGAGCTTGTACAAGTGAAAAAGTTAGGAGAGAGTCCTGTGTAAAAACATTACCGTCGTACTCTCTATAAAACGTAGGTAAGAGTTCCAAACCTTTTTCATTAAAACAAAGGGCTAAAAGATTGAATAGCTTATTTGCAATTTGTAACTTCCAATCGCATTTTTTAGTAGTTAATTGCATAAAACTAAGAAATGCACTTTTCAATACAAACCATAGTAATTAAAGTCAAGAAATTAACCTAGTGTAGCACAGGCGCTAAAGTTTTACCAGGTTGGAATTTGTTATTCGTTTGTGTCCGGTGATAAACGCATTTGTTAACTGAGAAGGGAATCGTAAAATATCTAACATATTATAAATGTGTTTTGATGTCGTCATCTATGAGTGGAAGGCTCGTAAATTGACGCGCCCTGTATACCATAACTCTTGATACCAGCAGGCTGTAAAATACACAGAGTGCTTAGATGGTGCAATATTTTGTCGATAGCTTTTAGAATTACTGTCTTGAGAAAAACATGTAAATGTGTTTTTCATCTCTGGATACTGAATGTTGATCATTGAATATTGTTGAGTACAACTAAAGTTCTCAGTAAAATAGTGTTACTTTCTTAAATCAAAAGTCAACATTTTTGAAATGACTTTCTGTTGAGAATATTAAAAAACGTTTCATGAAATGAACGATGCAATAATACTTGAATACTTTGTAACTCAACGACATAAACGCGTGGCCAGACCAACTTTTCCCGCTTAAATCCTGATTGCTTCTGCAGCATACATTCTATCCCGATTTATTTATATTCCCCAGCTTTGTTGGTCTGGGTACTTTACTTTCTGAAATATTGTGTAATCAAAGTTCTTGTTTAACTTGCCAAAATAGTGATTAAAAATGGGGATATCTTTAAGGTTAAGTGCTACAGCTTTTAAAAAAGCATTGACCATCATTTGCAGCTGCTGTTATTAAATTTTCCCTTTCACATGATTGTTTATTGTTTAACCTGTATGCTAACTGCCATCGATTAATATCTGTAACGGGTACCCTTTTATTCATTCTCACGCTTTGATACACTAAAGATATTTGTTTTTTTTTTTTTTTTCCTCTCTCTCTCTCTTTCTGTCTTTCTTTCTCACTCCTTTGTTCAAAGTATGGGTAAAATCATTCGACAGCAGCAAAATGAAAATGGTAAAATGAAAGGTACATTTAAAATACATAGTGTGTAAGGTTTTCATACTATTGGCAAAGGTCAAAATGGATATGTTCAATCAGAAGAGAAAAAAGAAGTCGGGTCACACTTTGTTGGACGCGTTACCTCTATTCCAATAATTAGAGATAGCGTATTTACTGCTCAGAAACTAACAAACAAGACTGTTATTGGAAGATTCGCTTTGTCAAAAGCCAGTTCAACGCTTCAATTTGCTATTGGAAATCAACCTAAATACCTTGCCAACTATTATGAGCAGTACATTTATCCTCAAGTTCAAAAAGCAGATGCGTTCGGTTGTAAATCATTGGATATTATTCAACAAAAGTACCCAGTTGTAAATCAGCCTACAACCGAATTAATCCATTCAATAGCTCAGTCTCCTTATCAGAGTGTAAAAAAAAGAATAGACACTACTATACAAACTGTCACATATCCAGCCCATCTTGTAGTTCAGGAGACAAACAGACAATTGTCTTATGTAATTGATAGCCTCCAAGCTGTAATGGACATGTATCTCCCAATAGACCAATCACAAAGTGAAAATGGGGAGAAAGTAAAAGAGGAAAAAAATCAAGCTAAAAGAGCTTATGTTGTTTTATCTGAAGCTTCACGACGTATTGGTCGAAAAGTGACTGATTCTCATGATTTAGCATTACTTCAAGACATAAAAGGTAAACTGAACTTTATCCAAGAAGTGATGGTCAAGTCAATCACCGTTTACAGCACAGCAGCTCAGGAAAAGTTACCCTCTTCTGTCACCGTCAGAGTGCATCAAATAGTCACGATGGTTTCTCAAATCACTGAAACAATTCATCAGCAGTTGAATCATTTTGTCAGTCTTCTCAAGTCACAATCACCTAAAGTACCTGACTGGCTAAAAGAGAACTTACAAGCTTTGCAGCAACGGATAACAGACATAAAAAATGAATTAGCTCGTACAGATATTTCTTCCATTGAAAAGCTTAAACATGTTGTTCACAACATACAAGAAAACCAATCAAAGCAATAATAAACTTTTTATTCCTCTTTTTCAGGAATAGGTGGTGTCTCAATAACCACATTAAAAGCACCATTCTTTCCTCTTTCTGTGACAATCATCTTTTCATCAGGTTTAGGCTTTGAGTCGGTAGCCTTTACAATAAGTCGAAGCTTTTCTAATTTTTGTCTTCTATCCATTTGGCAACCTTCAAAAGAAACTATAGAAACGCCACAAAATGTACCAACAGCCCAGTTGGTTGATGTAGGTAAAGCTCGCTTAGTGGCAAATCGCACAGCTCCCACAGTAATACCAGCAACTAAAATATTGTTCCTTTCAGTGTCTTTATTTTGCTTTAACCATTTTCAACACTTACCAATACCGTATATTAAAGCGTTACGAGCACAAGGGATCTTATTAACATCTTTAAAGTCATCGAGCTTAATGGTCTATTCAAATGTTAAAATTACAATATAAACCCCTATTTCTTGTGGTATTTACTTTTAAAGCGTCTACAAATTTGGGTTGATCTTGTTCTGAGGAGGACATTGTATAATAGATATTACGGAAAACAGCAGCATGAATTTTTTTTTTTTTTTTTTTTTGGCATGTTCGAAAAGGAGTTTTAATGCCTGTCAATAATGACATCAAACTTGCTAGGGTGGGTGGAAGGGGAGGCTTTCAGGGCCGCACAATTCGGAAATTCAACTATGGCTTGAACCAGGCGAAATTTTGTTTTTTTTTTTTATTATTTTTTCCTCCACCCCTCTCTTAATAAAGAAGAAATGTTGAACGCTGTATCTCGTAATGCTGTTCGTACTTGCAAGCCCATGGGGTAAATACTTTCATAATATTATTTTTACCTTTATTTCTGAGTTGTAGACATTTAACTGATTTTTAATAATAGTGCTCAAGTCCGTAACATGGCCACTCTTAAAGAAAGTAAGCAATAGATACAAAAAAAGTAAAATGTGGGGGAGAAAATACTAATAACATGAACTATTTATTCTAGTCCAACAACGTTTAAAGTCTGTTCAAAACATTGAAAAGATCACAAAGTCCATGAAGATGATTGCTTCCACCAAGGTCAACAAGGCTCAACGTGGTATGGAATCAGCTCGTGCTTTCGGTGAAGCTTCCCAAGGTAAATAAAAGAGAGAATAAAGTGGAATGTGTAATATGTATGTGTCAAGCTGTACTGACATTTTTGTTAATTAGCTCTTTTCAACAATGCTGAAACTAAGGCTACTGAAGGTGGCAAGGCTATTTACATTGCCTCTTCTTCTGATCGTGGTCTCTGTGGTGGTATTCACTCCAGTGTCTCCAAGGCCACTCGTAGAATCGTCAGCGAAAACCCTGAATCTGGCCTTGTTATCCTCGGTGATAAGCCTAAGGCTCAATTAGGTCGTGTTCTCCGTAAGAACATTGCTGTCAGCTTCAACCAAATCGGTAAGGACATCCCCACTTTTGCTGAAGCTTCTTCTATTGCCGATGTTATCAAGAGCTCTGATGTTGAATTCGACACTGCCAACATTGTTTACAACAGATTCAACTCTGTCATTTCTTATGAAGCTCAAGTTATCCCCGTTTACTCTGAAGACGCTTTCAAGGCTTCTCCCAACTTTGCCGTTTACGAAATTGAAGATGATGTTCTTGCTAACCTTCAAGAATTCACCTTTGCCAACTCTCTTTACTGGGCTATGGTTGAAGGTCACGCTGCTGAAATGTGTGCCAAGCGTACTGCTATGGAGAACGCTACCAAGAACGCTGGTGAAATGATTCAAAAGTTGACCATGACTTTCAACCGTGGTCGTCAAGCCGTTATTACCAACGAATTGATTGATATTATTACTGGTGCTTCTGCTCTTTAAATCTCTAAACATGTATACTCTATATATAATATATATATATAAAAAAGACAAACATTTTTTATTCATTTTATGTATATTCTCTTGTTTTTATGAATAATCAAGTTTTCTTTTTGTCTCGAAGAATAAAAATAGATAGTAATGCCTAGTATAGTGATTTTAGTTGATTGTGCGCTAAAAATGACGACATACGATATAGTCGATAGAATAGTATAATTTATTTTACTCATGTTCGTCGGCTTTTATCCTAATAAAAGCTACATAGTGTATAAAGGGGAAAACCGAAATCTTATTGTTTGAAACAACTCGGGACATCTTCTTTTAGTAATATTATATATATAACAATATACACGAGATTACGCGTTTTTTTTTCTATTGTGTATACATAGTAAAGATCAATTGATCTACGTCAGTACAAGAACATGTGAATACGTTGATTATAATATTGGAACAAGTTTTATTTGTTATTTCGTACAATTTTAATTAATCGGAGGCAGAACAAAAGCTTGCCATTTTGTTGTGTGTGCGTGTGTACACTGTAACACATATACTATTCATGTTTAACTTTAAGAATCATCAGAAGCAGCAGCAGTCCCAAACTTATATAAGCACGTCTTCTATTTTTCCATCTTTTTTTTTTTTTTTTTTTTTCTCTTTTCAATTGTAAGAAGAAATACGCAAAAAGAGTAATTATTATTATTTCTCTCATTTTACAATAAACGAATTAATTCACGCTATATAGTGAATAACCAAGAATCAATGTATCAACAGCCTTCATTTTTGGGTTATCCTGAATTTGTTTATATACCAGTTTCAGGTACGAATTCACTCTTTTATTGTATTCTAAAAGGTCACAAGATTAACAACTATATAATAAAGATTACTCATTAGACACGTATGGGGACTGTTTATCTTTATCTAACGCATCGATGGATATGCGTACACCCGATATTCATCCGGTTCCCGATACAAGACATAGAATGGTTGTACAGAACATAGCCAATGACTATTCTCCAGCCATTCATCATCCCCAATATGTCTACAAAGATGTGTATGCCCCTCCTTTGATGATGTGGCCCAGCACAAACATGGTAAACTACCATCCCGATGAGTTGACACCACCATTCAATCAAGACGTTGCCTTTGCTGAAATAGATTGTAACCTATCACAGTCCTATTCAAGCGAAGAAGACGAAAATTCAGAACTATCTTCGTCATCGTCATCTATGCGTAGATGTAATAGTACAACAACAAATACGAACAAATTTTGCCATTTATCTAAAAAGGAACTTATCCAACGCGTTATTGAACTCGAACGAGAAAAACAATTGACTTTAAATTCAGGTAACCATTAATGCATTATTATTATATACATGACTAATTCGATTATTATAGATACTACTACTATTACTACTCATCTTTGCTGTTGGGCAGGCTGTAATACAATGACTAATTCACTTCATCAGCTGACTTCACATATCAAAGAAACTCATATTGGCAGTGGCAAGGTAAAAAAATACTATATTTCAAAATGAAAAAATAACTTAATGCTTTATTAGCCGGCCTACTACTGCGAATGGGAATCTTGTCCTAGAAAAGGAAAACCTTTTTTAAAACGCCATAAGATGCAAAATCATATGAGAACACATACAGGCGAAAGGCCTTTTGAATGTACAGTTAATGGTTGCGATAAACGTTTTTCCCGCCTAGATTCTCTGAATACACATGTAAAGACACATTCTAACATAAGACCACATGCATGCCCAGTACAAAATTGCAATAAAGCCTATTTCCACTCTAGATCGCTCCGAAAACATGCCAAAACTCATAACCCCGGAGTGTTTCAACCCTATTAATTTTGTATATAATAAAACTTTTTTTAGCTTATCATATTTTGTCATTGATCTATAATCTTGAAGCTAAATTTAGGAAAAGTATCACTTTTATGTAACAAGTGCTTCCCTCGGACCGTATTTACAGCAAGAGCTAGAATTTTCGAACCTAAAAACAAGATACTACTTTTTTTGTGCATCCCGATATTCGCAGATGTGTGCTACGAGCGCATAGCCCCCATAATTAGATTATCCCCGCTTGGATCGCCTAGTTCCACCAAGCTAATACTAAATAATTATAAATGACGCTAAAGTGACAACAGGATGAAGGAAGACCTCTAATAATAGTATATACCGGATTAGCTTTTTGAGCTCTTTTTAAAAGGCTAAGAAAAACACATAAAGCCTAGTTCTATAATTATACTTTTTGTTACAGAAAGCACAGCCATTTCTAAATTATTTATTTATAAATGACAACAAAAAAGGTGTATTTTTCCGGCGTACTTTTCGATTATCTCCAGGCATAATAAATAACGAATAGTTGAGGTCATGTTAGCTCGTGGAACAGTGTTAAAAAATTATTATGTCGCCTTTTATAGCTGTTATATCATTTATTCAAGTGGTGACAAGCTGAAGTGAGTATCTTGCGTCCCTTATCAATACCATATCATTACTATTGTTGTTGTATGAGTTAAAGTGTGAAAATTTCTTCTGCAATTTGATTGGCTCAATTAAATCTCGCAATGAAACTTTTAAAATTTTTTTGTTTTTTCATCTTTTTTTTTTTTGCTGATGAGCAACATCATCTTTTGTCGTGTTATTCAAAAAGATTGATCGGTTAATCCGGAGAGCTTTAAGAAAGAAACATAAATAGCTGTTGGTTTCTTGCTTGGGTAAGAATTTACAAGATTAAAGTTTAGTCCCTGTGATGAATCGTGCCTGAGAAGGCATCGCCAAAATTACAATATTAGAGAGTGAATAGTTACTGCATAGTAAGGTTTTCACAATGATTATTGTGCAGGGGTTCTGAAGGACATCCAACTTTTTATGAAGAGTAGCTTGTGTGCTAATGTCTTAAATAAAATAGATGATCGTGACTTTGCCCATCTCACGCTAACAATACACTCGGTTCTTTTTAACTTCTAAGCATCTATAACGAAATAGCATAGATGCTATGCGGGAATGGCCAGTATGTGTTCTAATAGGCTCTCTTGTCAAATAACTTAGAATGTTACGATAGCACTTGCTGACTGTATACCTCTGTGATTTTAATTTACGTCCTGTTATAGTCCGTTTGGTAATTGTAACCTAATCTTTGGAATCATGTCGCTCTTAAGGAATTTGCCCAATCGATTGACCACAGCCCCAAGTCTTCCTCGCTGCTCATTGTCACTAAATCTACTTATATTTTTAATTCGATTGAACTTTGTCGAATCTCTGAAAATGAGGCTGCTTCTGTAATAATTGAAATATACAAGTCTTTTTGACATCGAATGTTGCGCATGCTATTCACAATTTTAAATGTGAAAAGCTTTTGAGATCGTTGCTGCTTGATGTTTCCTTCCTGATGGATATGACCATTGATAGGAGGAGGAGGAGGAGGAGGTTGAAAAACAAATGAGGAAAAATAATTTATGCAAATTGTTGCTGCGAGTCTTTTTATTTTCTCTATCTAGATATTAAGATCAATGACTTCAAAAAAAAGACGAATGTTGGCAGAACAAAAGCTCTATGAGACAGAGCAGGGTAGAATATCAAAACCAGACGTATATGGGACTCGAAAAAGTTTAATTAGACAGAATCAGCAGTTGTATAAAGATCAAGACGATGCGGAATTTGGGGATGACATTCCCATAGAATCAGATGTTATTACAGCAGCAGAATATTTGATTAAAAGTAACCCCAAGTCAAGCATACCCATATGCTTTGTACATCAAATTTATAGCATCTTGCCTAATAACACAGTTGTTGATCGAGAGCTGGTACTGGTTTATTCTTCATTGTTGTTGTTAAAGGTACACTAAATCGTTGTATAGCAACAGGCAATTAAAGAGGGTACTTGGAGAAAGTTTCATATAATTGGTGCTTTAGAAGACGAGCACTTGATAATAAAAACAATTGACTACTGTAATATGATCAAACAAGCCAAAGAAGAATGTCAAAAAAAGGAAGAAGACAGCAATTTGAAGATTTTTGGTAAATCCAATATTGAACTACGGCCTTTTTTAAGGTTGAAGCTCTTATACTATCTATTTATTTAGATGTATTTCTTGAGATTGTAAGAGCTGCAAAGTACAATGAAGTTTCTATAGAAAAAGAGGCGCTCATTTCAGATTTTAAACTAGAAGATAAAAGTATTTCGTAAATTATCCCTAATATAAATACGAATAGTTTGCTAATGAACCCAATATTAGTCAGTTAGTGAACTATGGATTGCTATTACCTCATATGCAGGTTGGGTTATTTTGGTTTGCAATACCAAAACAAGGCTTTTTTATGTCAAATTTGATGAATGGGCGACTAGAGATATTGAGAATGCTAAAAAGACGTAATACAAAAGACATAATGGAAAAAGTAAAGACTTGAAAGTACTAAGCTTATAGTAAAATGTTTACTAAGTTGTATGATTTTAGTTATTAAAGCAAAAGAAGCTACGAAAGACTATTTTCGACATTGATTTTCTATTGCATGATCTTGTTGGAAGTGGGAGAGTCGAGAGGTAAAGCAAATTTTTATAAAATATTATTTGGTAGTAAAAGTTGACTTTGGAATACGATAGATATAAAACTGCTATGGGTGATCTAATACGGTTGACAAATAAAGGGAAAAAAGGCATATAATAAATGTACAGTTGATTTAGGTTATGAATTGGGTTGTCGCTTTATCTTGAGTTTCCAAATTTCCACATCTTCATTGTTTACATAATGATTTTTAAGCAGTTTCTTCAAAACCATCTTGGCGCTAAATCCAAAGAGTTGAGCTTTTTCAATAAAGTTATTTACAACAGTATCATCTCTTCTTTCAACTGCAATAAACACAGTTGTTTTTTGAGAGCTATAGTACTTTATACACCGTAATAGAGGTTCTACGAGTTTAATTTCGTATATACAATCAGATGCCAAAATGTAATCAAAGGTCGTTGGTGACTTTTGATTAAAATCCAGACACAGCCAGTCTAGCGGTTGAACTGTTATTTTAGGAGGCTTTATATCATCAAAAGACGTATGGTGTACTAAATACCACCATTCTTGAATAGTATTGATATTCATCAAACAGTTTCCTCTAGTGACTGATTCTATGACATCCGGCAGATCAGTCATAGTGGTATCAAAGCCTAATGATGCCATAACCAAGCCACCCAATCCACAGCCACTACCTAACTCTAAACATGTTTTGTGATTCTGCACCCTGTTATTTTTGAATGTTGGTTTTTTGATGTGATCGAATAAATAAAAGCCCAATAATTTTGCGGAATCCCATACAGTAGTGCCATGGCTATTGGTATTATTTTGCTGATTCAACTTTAAACTAAACTTTGGATCGAGCTGAATGGAGAATGTTGGCAGCGACTTTGTGTCAGATAGGTCTTGGATATCCATCATCCCCCCCCCCCTTTTTTTTTGGAGTATATAATCAAGAAGAAATAAGCATTTTGCTTGTGCTCTGAAAAATTTTTTGTAATACCAACAATGGACTGCTTTAAGAATTGATTGGGTTATCATTTCAAGTGCCTATAATCTTTTTGGAAGGAGTGTTTGGTATGGCTTTGCGAGCTTGGTGTTCATAAAAGAAGAAGAACAAAAGAGAAAAATAAAAAATAAATAGAGCACAAAGTGGTTGAATTCAAAGTCATGTCATGAGACTGTGGCAATGCATATAAACATATACTACATATGGTAGATAGCATACAACAATAGTAAAGTTTGTTATGGCTTATGTAAAAAGAATGCAAACAGGGAATCTTGACTTATTCACTAAAGAAGACTCTTGAATTTTATTATGCCACCAAAAAAGAGAAAAATCCCTCTTTTGTGTGCATGTGTATAATGGGCACAATTTCACAGGCCAATAAAACAATGAGACATGTTATCATGCTAATACAACGACTAGCGAAATTTACACAAGACAAATTTACACAATAAAAACTATAATCTTCCTTGCTAACGTCTTCTACTGCTGTTTACTGAGAACATAACTCAAAAAAAAAAAAAAAAAAAAAAAAAAAAAAATAAAAAAAAAAACAAAAAAAAAAAAAAAAAAAAAAAAAAAAAAATTGGGCTGAAAAAAATAAAAATAAACCACTCCCTTTGACATTTTTTGGCTTTGAACCTTATAGCAGTGATCTTCTGTACAGATTGCGTGGTACAGTTTCACACATTAGATATGCCTTTTTGCGCTACAATCAGTAAATGAAAAAGAAAAATTAAGGGATTTGATTGCATTTTTATTTCTTTTCTCCCTTTCTTTCCCTTTCTCTCTTGACTTTGTATATATTATATCCTTTAAATCAATGTCTTATCCTCAGCAGGAATACACGAATAACACCAGCGATAGGCTATACACAAACAACGAGACAATACCGCTTACTTCTATACAATCTTCAGAGAAAAAATGGAAAGACGAGATACCGCCTGAATTAGAAGTTTATTTACAAACACAACCTACATATGGCCTAACAGATAGTCAAGTAACCGAAAGACTAGCAAAGTTTGGCAAAAATGAACTAGAAGAAAAGAAAAGAAGCAAAATAAAACACTTTTTATCTTTTTGTAAGCTGATCAATATACACGCACATCCATATGTAATATATTGATATCATAATTTAGTTACGGGTGCCATTGCCTATCTCATGGAAATATCGCTTATTTTAACTGCAGTGACATTAGACTGGGTAGATTTTGGTATCATCTTAGGCATGCTTATCGTCAATGCACTTATTGGCTATAGTGAAGAAGCCAAAGCCGAGTCTGCTGTGTCTGCTTTAAAAAATAGCTTGGCTCTTCACACAAGGTGCTGGAGAAATGGCCAACTAATTGAAATTAATGCGACAGACCTTGTTATTGGCGATGTCATTGTGTTACGTTTAGGTGATATTGCTCCAGCTGATGTACGCTTACTTGGAATCGGGGCAACAGGTGAAGAAATTGACGGGGACTTACAGATCGACCAAAGTGCTTTAACGGGTGAATCACTACCTGTACGTAAAAGAAAAGGAGATCTGGTTTACTCATCAAGTACAGTAAAGCAAGGACAGCAACTAGCTATTGTTGTACGCACAGGTGCCAATACATTCATCGGGAAAGCGGCCAATCTGATATCTGTGACAACTGATGCTGGCCATTTCCAAAAAGTCGTCAATTATATTGGCAACTTCTTAATCGCTATTTCTGTCCTCTTGGTTGTTATTATTTTTATTTATGATTTAGTTGAAACAAAACTAAAGACAGGCACGGTTACTGGTGACGATGCATTACAAGCCTTGAAAGAAATGGTCGTGCTTACGATTGCAGCGTAAATAATCTAAAAATAACCTGCTACGATGATAAACTAATTTACTATCTATAGTATTCCTGTGGGCTTACCTACAGTCATGTCTGTTACAATGGCAGTTGGGGCCAAGCAATTAGCCAAGAAAAAAGTCATTGTGAAGCGACTGACTGCTGTTGAAGAATTAGCTTCTGTTTCTATTTTATGCAGTGATAAAACTGGTACATTAACGTTGAACGAATTGACCTTTGATGAGCCTTATTTGGCACAACCCTACACTCAAAATGACATTTTACTTTATGCCTATTTATCTTCTGAGCCTGCAACAAACGATCCTATTGAGTTTGCCATCCGTACAGCAGCCATCAAGCATCATCCTCAAGTCACAGGCGAGAAACACGAAGTGGTCGGGTATAAAGTCAAGTCATTTAAGCCTTTCGATCCAAACGAGAAGATGTCTCGCGCAACCATTTTAGATAACAGTACACAATCCACATTTAAAGTGGCCAAAGGTGCACCCCAAGTCATCATCAGTTTAGTCAAGCAACACGGTGGCCGCGGTACCGAAATTGCTGAACGAATGGTAGATGAGTTTGCTGCTCGCGGATTACGTGCGCTCGGTGTCGCTCGCACAAAGCCCAAGTCCTTAGTGGATGACACTGTTGAAGAATGGGAACTCGTAGGTCTCTTCAGTCTAATAGATCCTCCTCGTCACGACTCTGCAGACACCATTAAAGACTGTCTTGATTACGGAATTTCTATCAAAATGATTACGGGTGATCAAACTGTCATTGCCAAGGAAGTTGCACATCGCTTAGACATGGGAACAGATATTTTAGACGCAAGTTTCTTGGTAGACCCTAACATTTCTGATGACCAAGTTGCTGAAAAGTGCCTTGAAGTAGACGGTTTTGCCCGAGTTATCCCAGAACACAAATTTAGAGTGGTCGAACTATTGCAAAACAAAGGATATTTCGTAGCAATGACAGGTGACGGTGTCAATGACGCTCCTGCATTGAAGAAAGCCAATGTGGGTATTGCTGTTCATGGAAGTACAGATGCAGCTCGCACAGCTTCTGATATTGTTTTGCTCTCACCTGGTTTAGCCGCTATCATCGATGGCATCAAAACCTCCCGTGCCATCTTTCAACGGTTACAATCGTATGCGCTTTACCGTATCTCTTCTACGCTTCATTTCTTGGTGTTCTTTTTTGTAATCACCCTGGCAGAAGATTGGTCTATGCCTCCTATTTTCTTGATTTTGATATCAGTGCTAAACGATGCTGCAACAATGATTATGACTATTGACAATGTCACCATATCAAAAAAGCCTAACGTTTGGAGATTAAGGCTGCTCGTCATTCTATCCTCCGTACTGGCCGTCTTTTTATCTTTCTTTTCTTTCGCTCATTTCTACATATTCCGTGATGTCTTGAAAGTGACTCCAGGTGAGCTATATACCATTATGTATCTCCATATCTCGTGCGGTAAGTATTTTATTAACATTGTTGTTCTTTGTGTAAAACTCACAGCCTCTCCTTTTTTTTAGCACCCCATTTTATTATCTTCTCCACGCGTACTGAGGATTTTTGCTGGAAGAGTATCCCATCATGGCCATTTACTGCAGTTGTTATTGGTACTCAAATCATAGCTTTGGTTTTATCAGTTTATGGTGTTGTCGGTGATTCAAGAGTAGAAGGAATTGGTTGGGTTCGCGGCATAATTATCATTGCGATCGCGTTGGTTACTTTTGTCTTGGTAGATTTAGTTAAAGTCTTGACAATTCGATTGTGGAATAGAACACACTCCCATAGTAACATTGTAAAGAAGAAACCAACACTATCTTCATCCATCACAAAGTTAAAGCAAAAGAAAACGTCACGTGCTAAAAAGTTCAATGAGGAGCACAATCTACAATGGGACGAAGGCCATCGGGCGTACTAAATATATAAAATAAATTTATTGTTTTTGTTCAAAATAAGTGTGTTTTCCTTTATTCTTTCATTTGTACGGCTTTACTTCAAATGAGTTCTGACGACTTTTTAGGTAAAATTCATAATTAAAAGCTATAAATGTCAAATTAATAATAGCTTAACTTTGAACCAGATTTCCGTAATGCGCCCGTTACTAAGTTATTGGTCCCTATTGTTGGAGGGTGTTCTGCTTTGACGGCAGCTATCAATAATAGCAACCCGCAAATGACGTCGCAAATCAATCAAGGGGTAAACTAGCAACAAATTAATCGCCTTAAAAAGTAATTTAATTGTACATGTTAGTTTTGGAAACTTGTAATGTCACAATGGGCCTTTAAAGGTATTGGCACAACTGTGGTTGGAACTTGGTTGATTTATAAAATGAGAATTGTCGAAAGACGCTATGGGAGTGCAAAATACATTGTAAAATGACACAGTGAAAAAAGGAATTATATCTAATGTTCAGAATAGGCCTTTATCTTTATATCATTCGTTACAACGACACTACTTCAAACAGGTTTTATGATTTTAGGCGCAAAATACGGATTGAAATCGATAGCTAGTGGGCCGTAAGCAGCGAATAGTAGACACATAGCAAAAAAGCTTTTGACTTATTTCATGTATAGTTATGCTATTTTATTTTCAATCATTTACCAATTCCATACTATTGTTCCACCAAACCATTCAGTTAGCATGCTAGGTGCAAGCGTTTCAGATAAATCGTATGTATTTATAACGGCTACACAGGTAACATTATCGATAGGCTAATTATTTGATAATGAATTGCTTATTTTGTTACTTTTGGTGGAATTTAGATGTTATTATCCAACTCAATTGCATCAATTATCCCTTGTGTTTGTGGGTTGGTCGTAGGCGCGATTTATGAAGCTTCAGATAGCCTAAAAAAATGGAGATTTCCCAAGTGGGCGAGATCATTCACTGGAAAGTATGTTTTGCCAGTGGTTTCAAGTAAGAAAACGACTACGAAACAAACGACGCCTATTTCAGCGTCATCTTCAACACATACTCGCTCTCCTCCAAATATAAGACGAAGACAAGCTCCACTTCCACCTATTAGAAACGAAGATATTGATACAATGTTTGCCATGTTTCCAAATTATTCTAGAGAAGACATAAAAAATGCATTGATCGAATCGAAATCCGACTTGAACCGTGCTGCTGAAATCTTGCTACGAACAGAGCCAAGTGTAGGCAGTAGTAGAGGTCATCAATAGCTTATTTAAACCACCACATCATTCATAGACTGCCTATTATTAATTAGTTAAATTAAAGAAGCTTCTTTCATAACTGGCAATGTTATATTCATTTGATGTATATACTATTTCACCAAAGTGTTAAAGTTAGAGGTTTTTAGTGTTAGATTTGCCTCATTTCTTTTCGAGTAGTTTAATAGTTAAGCCAATACACGTCAAAGGTTTATATTTGCATAGCTCTTAAGCGCTCTTCGCTACTTGGAAACACCATAAACCATACTCAATTCGTATCATTTAAGTGAACATCACTGGTAATTCTCTTGATTTAACAAAGCTGTGCCCCATCTATAACAATCTGGAGAGGAACCTATGTAGAAAAGGTATATAACAAACGATGTGAACTTGTCATGTTTCAAATAGTAACATGATAGCTGTACGAGCAATCAGCAACTAGTTCAATTACAAAACAGTTTATTTAGCTCAAACAAAACCTTTTAACTGAATGCTATTGTTATGTAGTACTAGTAACTAGATATTGTGGCTTAAAAAATAGATCTTCTACCGGTAGTAGGTAGTGGTTGTTGCTGAGAGATGTATGTTTTAGCTAATTTTGAAGTAATATTATTTCCCAACCCGTCATCATGGCCAAACGTGAAAGAAGAGTTGAGTTTGTTTGATGGTGCAACAAGTCTACGTTCTGGGGGAGGCTGATAAGTGAAGATGTTACGAGAAGTAGTCGCGCTGTTCGTCTTTGTTGGTTCCTGTATTCACATTTTTAATTTCAACTACTACCACTACCCCTTAATTCTTTTTTTTTTTTTTACTTACTGTTTTATGATCTGCATGAATAAACTCACCATTCAAGTCCTTTAATTTTACTGAATTAAGAGAACCAAGTGCTTGGACTTGTTGCTCAGCAACCACTGGCCAATTTGCTTTATCAGATATTACCTTTAGTTGTTTCAAGACAGACGCTTGATCCCAGTAGTAGCGAATAGAAGCAATCTTATTACTCTGTTTATCAAAGGTAACTGAAGTCGTCTATATGGAAAAAGTAAGATACTTGTTTTCAAACTATTGAAACTGTTGTACCATCAAGACTTTAATTGTTGCATCAACCTGGTGTTACCGAAATTCAGGGATTAGCCAATCGATTATCACGCTAATAAATTAATTTAAATTACTTTACCAAAAATCTCTCATCCAATTGAGGAACAAGCCAGTTGCACTCGGGTGTATGAAAATGAATTGTCCAAGTAGCTTCTTCAAAGAGTTTATAGTTTGAAGCAATGACGCTATAAACTTCTTCTTGTACAGAAACGTTTTTCTCAGAGAAATGATGGTGTAAGAAGAATCTACGGATGTTCGCGCTGCCTCTTGCTCCAACGGATGTAGGAACAAATACAACTGTTGCGTTCTCTTCATAAAGATCAACGTTTGTACGCTTAGTCTTGTAAGCGCTCCAAGTAGTTTCCTCTAACTTGATATTGTCTTGTTGGTTATAAGCTGTAGGTGAAGAAACAGAAGATGCTAACATGCTTTCGATTAGAAAATAATAGAAGGAGAAGAAAAAAAAAGGGTAAGGTTGTTCAAAAAATTTATCTATTTTGAGGTTACCCATTTAGGGAGGATAACAGTAATCAGCAGCATTTTTGCTCCTTATCCGTTGTCTAAAAAGATGTAGCTATAACCAAACCCTCCTTAATTTGAGTTTAAGTTTTCAATTGACCCTGCAATAATAGCGCATAATTCATTAGTTTGTTCGCACTATTAAGTATGTGCACAGTATTCATATGATATCGTTTATGACTATATATATTGAACAGTCACTGTACTAAGTCAAGTGGCTATATGTCGCAGAACCACTCTAATGACAAAGATAGATATCAATTACTCCAAAACAATAACAATAAGCGCTATTCTGCATTGTTCTGTATTCTTGCTTCTCAAGATAACCCACTGTTTGAATGCTACGGATTGAGTAATCATTACCGTCTTATGAAGTAGTATACAAGGTCTATGATAGACCTTCCTGGATTATACTCTTTTTTTAAGTCATTTTACATGATACATGTTTTTTTCAAGGATTACAATGCTTAGGCATTAGACGCTAAAACATGCATTATACGGTTGCATATAATGAACGCGTAACACACTATCATTGTTTCAAAATAGACACTTCTTACAGAAATATTCAACAGTTATTCCAATTTTTGGCCAACGTGCTGGTGCATTAAACTTTTTTTTGACATGCAAATTTGACGTGCATCAAGTGACATCCAACGACTCTTGATGCATAATTAGATTCACAATACATATATTTCATATTGGGTAAGCACTTTGTGAGATAACCTGCAGTTTTCTGGAGGATTCGTTTTACTTGCATGGCACTTACACCGTTGTGTAGCTGTTTTCATATATATTTGTCACTATTTCTTCACTACGCGAATTCGAAATCGTATCGCGAATAAAATGTGATTCTCTTTCCAGATGATAATACACCATGTTAATAAGAACTATTTTTGTCTAAAATAGTCAAATGAAACTGAGAAGTATTGTCCCCTTTACTTTTGTCTACACATCACCACCATAACCGTTGTCCCCAAATGAAATCCACCTGATAAGAATAAAATCTTAGGTAGTTATCGCACTCAAGTTGACACTACATGACGCTGTTGATTGCCGCTTTCTACAATTAGAACAATAAAAGGTTTTTATTTTCAAATATGTCTGCTCGGATCGTAATAACACGCGATAACTATTTGCCTTCTAGCCACTATCTTATATATTGTTCGACCTATAACGTATTTACATTTCGCAGAGTTTCAACTAAACAATAACTAGTAATATAGCCACAATTAAGCGTAATATGCTGTCATTCAGTTGTGCGGGTATCAATATATACTGAAAAAGTCGAAATTAATCAGATTTCTTAATCTTGCTGAGCACCATTTCACGCTCTTCTTTTAGGGCCTCGAGTTGTTGCCTTAATTTCTCAATGTCTTCTGCAGTAGATTCTGGTGTTCTTTCAGCCAACAATTTCTTTGAGTCTTCTCGTTCTCTTAAAACAGTTCCAATATAATAACCACAGGGTATAATCAACAAAGCGGTGGCAGGATATATGTTATTTTTAATAGCAGCAAACATTCGATTACTTAACGACTCTTTCTCGAATACTAATAAAAAAAGACTTTGATGGTTCATTTTCAACAAGGGCAAAAAACCGAATCCGACGTCACAACAGGCAAGAGATTTTACACCCCCCGCTTATTTTCCAATCTTTTTTATTTTTACCCCTCTTTTTTTTAACACCTCTCTCCGCCAGCACATAATATATTCAACATGGCTTCCAAGTTCATTGGCTCTGCTCAAACTTACCTCAACAAGCTCATTGGTAAAAGAGAACAAAATTTAAAAAGAAAAATAACACAGAGGACTTAACTGACGCCTTTTTTTTTTATTAGCTCTTCAAAAGCCTATTGTTTACAACACAAAAGTCGCCATTGAGGTTGCCAAGCAAGTCTATACCAAGGAAGGTATGGCTTTCCCTAGTGGTGCTCAATTCTCTCAAGCTCAAAGCACTCTCCAAGAAGCTTTAAAACTTAAGAACCTCAAGAACTTAAGCTTCTCTGATGTTGCTAAGGGCGGTGTTGTGCTCGCTGAAGTTTACACTTTCTTCCTCATTGGTGAAATTGTTGGTCGTCGTAACTTGATTGGTTACAATGTCAAGTCTGAAGAATCTCACGAACACCATTAAAGTAAAAAGAAATAAAAAAGAGGGATTGGAATAATATTTAAGGATACAACAATGATATAAGCCAACTATTGTTTTTTTAAAAAAAATTGCACCTTTATTATTACAGCTTGACATGATAAGATAATAAAAAAAAACATGTATACTATTCTACATAGCATCAAACTGCAGTTTTTTGGAGAACTGATTTGCCTGTGAAATTAAATTGCGAGGCTTTTTCTGATATACAATCGATACGAAATGCAGAAGTATCCGTTAATGTCGTTGCTTATTGTCTGGAAACTTGATAGCATGAAATCAGGCAAGTCATAAATTATCAAGTTGGGTAATACTATGTTTACTATCCACTCAACAGCAATGGCGAGCCACTGATTAGCCCTTAAAAGCCTGGGCATCTTTGGCAAATGCGCTGCTTCTGTAACCAGCAAGAAGGGAGCTCTTTCTTATTTAAGATAGTTTGTTCGATACCGTATTTCGTATTATTCCACTGTCTACTTATTTCCCAAGTAGACTTTTTTACACTATTTTGACTGTACAAAAAAACCATCACCTTTATTTCTTTTTTCAATTAATTAAATAATACATGGAGAACTAAAAAGAAAAACAAAGCATGTCTCTACATTAATCTAAAATGGCATGGAAGTCTTTTGTTTGGCGAGTTCCTTCAATTTATCCTATAAAACCATAAATGTCAACACTTATTCCACTATATTAAAATCACTTTACCTCTTTCCAGGCTTGAATAGTTTGAGGCATCTTTTCCATGTTACGTTGAATATTAGCTTGTCTTTCGGCACGCATACGTTCATGCTTCTCTAATTTATTAGGCTTGTATCTAAGAGGCTTGTGTTGTTTGACAGCTGTCAATCCAATAGTGGCGGGCTCAATACCTTGTTGAATACATGCTTTACGTAAATCGTTTTGCACACGTCTAGAAACTTGAGCTGGTCTCCAAAAAGATTTGCCTTTTTCTGTGTTATATACAAGTTGTGCTTTAAGATCTCCCTCAACAAGCTTTGTGTTTTTAATCTTGTCTAAAAACTTTTGTGAGAATTGACGGTAGGTTGACATTTTTTTAATTGCTAGGGGTTCAAAGAAAAAAGGGAAAAGAGGGAAGGGGCAAATGAGCCCAGCACCCTACCACAAAAACAAAGTCACAAGTTTATGAAGAAAAAAAATCTACAGTTTGTATTTCATTTTATTTTTTTGTTTTGTGTACAGATTAGTATTGAAGGGGTATTGTTTTTTTTTTTTTTTTACAACAGTTTATCGACTATACTTAAAGATGAAAATACGACAAATGTGCAAACAGGCACACAAATAACGCCATAACTCCAAAATAGCATATGTAACATTTCTTCCTCAAAGATATGATTTACCTGAGTAATTTGTACAAGATTGATTGCAGTTGGAGAACAGCCTAGAACAATCATCATAGTGATAAATACAGGGTCAGTTGCCATGGTAGAAAATCGGGAGCCCCATAATACAAACAAAACAACCGTGGGTACAACTAAAAAGGGCATCAAAAACATACGAACAAGAATTGCAATTGCAACTGGTTTTTTCATTTCAGGAGAAGTGTCATGTTGAGATTCTTGAATAGATACTAATTGGGCGCCCAAGCAAGTCAGGATGATAGGCACAGCGGCTTTACCACAAGATTCAATAGCCTTGGTGAAAGAAGGATATAAGAATGAATCTTTGTTGTATAAAAGAGGCTTTAATGGTGAGAGACCGACAGTTAAGGCAACGACAGCAGCATAGAGAGGTGGGGACATGAAACTATCAATACGCTTAAAGATTCGTTTAATTAAAGATTGTTTTTGTTGTTGTTGATTGTTTGTTGACTTGGGTAACAATTGAGTATTTTCGTCAGGTTGAACGCTAATTGTGACAGAACTTAGCTGCCTATTCTCATCAGAAATTTGTAGATATTCTTCCGAGCTAACATCAGATGCAGCCGTTGAAGAGGAGGATACAGTGTTGTCATCGTCTTCATGTTTTTGTAATAGTTGATAGCCATATGACCAGCGAATCAAATTACCAAAGATGGCAAAAAAGAGAGTATACGAAATACCTCTGTGATACGGTAATGAAGATTAATATAGAATCATTAAAAAAAGATAACAAATCATATCTTACCTAGCAGCCACGGCCTCAGGTGTATCATTGGGACCCCAATACAAGATGTTTACAGCTTCAGACACAGCCAAGCTAGAGATAGTGGCAATAGGCAATGAATTTGAATTAGAAAACATGACGCATGCAGTGACAAAACGACGGTAAGCTGGACTTAAACCAAACATACGAGATACTAATTGACTTGAAGCAAAGTTCAAGACAGCATAAATAAACCAAAAGACAGGAATTGGCCAAAAGGCTAATAATTTCTCGAATGAAATAATTGAAGCAATGTTAGAGAATAACAAGCAAGGTGTAAAGAAGACAAGATTCAGTTTTGATAACCACTATGATAAAAAGGCTTAGTAAAAAGAACCATTGTCTTACTCGCTCTCACTTTACTCTTTGCTTATCCATGTTGTAGTAACCACGCTTAGCTAAAATACAACCGAAAAATACCACGACCATCACTTGTAGAATTGCCTAAGTTCAATAGAAGGTTTAGTATAAAAGCTGTCAATGTTATGGTACACTGTATACCTGCACGGCAGCTATAATTAAGTTGAGCATCTTTGTTTGTTTGAAAGAAGAGAAAAAAAGCAATAAAAAATAATTTTCCTGTTGCTATGATACTTTATTTGACAAGTTTAAAAAAAAAGTCTTGGTAGAAGTAGTAGAAAATCCAACCCGATATGGCAAGTCTGATTGGCTTATCGTTTCATCATCATTATGTAGTACTCGTGGTAGATTTATATATTTTAAAGAAGAGCAGCAACAATTTTTATTTTTTTAAGCTGATTTAAATAAGAGAATGGCAATTTGACCGTGGTAAAAGTAAATAAAGTGCTTGGATTCTAAATTAGACGTAAATAAAAACGTTCAAAATACAATATCTAACTTATACTTTACCATGAGTGACGAAACTACCAAAGTTACGTCCAACAACACAATGCCATGTAGGACCTATTAAGTCAATGTCAATCTTTTTTCTCAACTTTCATCTCTCTTTATAGACTTGCCATATTTGCGATCGAATTCACGTTTAATGTGTGCGGCAATATCTTTTTCAATATTAAATTTTTCTAAAGCTTGTGTTGAGCATTCGATAGCTTCTTGTTGCATCTCTTCGCTCATGTCAACACTTTTAACAACGGCCTTAGATTCAGACATCTGTTTGTTAATTAATGTTAATCTTTCGTGATTAGACTATATTTCTAATGTTTTTTTACTTGCCTTTTTATTCTAAATTGGATGAAGAAAAAAAAAAAAAAAAAAAAAAAAAAAAAAAAAAAAAAAAAAAGAAAGAAAAATTAAAATATCTAATAATCTAACGGTAAGACAAGAAAATTAATACAGTAAGGGGGAGGGGGTGAAATAATTTTAAACTTCTTGTTTTTACTCCTTTGAGGGTTGCTGTCAAAAGATCAAGAGACTTGGAATTTAACCAATAATAATCATTTAATATGCAGATGAAAATTTAAATGATCTCCAAACAGTACATCTACTTTACAAACTGGCAAAAAATCATTATCAGCTCCTGGAAAAGCAGGCTTCACCCAGTGAGGCGGTGGTCCAACTGTCATTAAATGCTGATCTAAAAAGCCTTCATATTGATCAAATATTGTATAATCAAAAGACTTGAAATTGTCTTGTAATAATTTTAAATCTTGACTTTTTCGGTGATTCTCTTGTAGTAATTGTCGACTTGCCCTTCGTTTTTTATACAACCAACCCATAACACCTTCTTCCACCGCTGTGGCTTGTTCTTCTTCGATATGAATAGTAGTATTATCCTTTTCTAATGGAATATCGTCGTAGCAAGGTGGGACGTAGAGCGGTTTATATTGTTTATTGTCTATACAATTCCAATCAATAGAACGAAAAAAAGGATGGACTGCTATTCTTTTCCATCCCGAGCGAATACCGTGTCCTAATCGTTTTCTATGATCCTTTTCTAGAAACTACAGCAGTGATTTGTCAATCCATGTATAACAAAAGTAGGGGGGGGGGGTAAAAGATATTTACGCATTGAATTGCAGATACGCAATTTGAGGAAATATGCTGTTTGTAAGGATAAGGTATAATTCTATGCATCACTTGTTTACCCAGTTCATCAATATTGGTGCAGTGTAACCAAGGCCTCTATATTTATACATGTTTGTTATTTTTAGAATGTTATTTAATCGTATGCATGAATTTTTACTGTTCCATAAACACATTCGTAAAATGTAATGCCTAGACTCCACCAATCCACATCTTCTGTATAGCCTTTTCCTTTAAATATCTCAGGTGCTATATTAAAGTGTATGTAAAAAAGAATTGTACATATATAGCATAGACTAATTGTTATAGTTACCAAAGTAAACCGCAGTACCAGACAACGAAATCAATGACTTTTCTGATTTTTTAGGTATTTGACAAGCAATATTAAAATCGCTTAGATGAACATGACCTTCAGAATCAAGTAATATATTATCTGGCTTAATATCTCTATATGCGTATAAGCTTCTTATGTTCTATTTCATTACAGTTGCATTATTTACCTATGTACAATCCCTTGTGAATGCAAATACTTGACAGCGCAAATCAATTCCGCTATCCAGAATTTGACTACATTTTCATTATGATCTCCATTATTGATATGTGATCTTAAATCACCTCCAGTCCTAATTTAGTTATGTGTATAAGTATGGATAAAGCGTAATTTACTCTTTTTGATATAAACATACATTAAATCCATAGCCATATACATCGAATGATTGTCTTGAAAGGCAAATCGCATGTTACAAATAAGTGGGTGATCTAGACATTCAAGAATCGTTCGTTCTCGAATAATATTCACTACTGCTTCCATCTTTATACATCTCTCCTTCGATATCACTTTTAATGCGTATAACTCTTTACGCTGTTTATGCTCTACTTTATAGACCTGTATATATCATATGAATATCAATGCATAAATAAGACTGTTTATCGACAATTCACCTTGCCAAAAGATCCTTGGCCTATCGTTTTTAATATTTTGAATTGACATAAATTCACATCTATTCATGGTATTTCAATCATGTATGCCTGCTTATTATGCATAAAAACAAGTACCTTCAATTACATGTGTGGGTATACTCTCAACACTGCCCATTTCAAAAATAAATGATAAGAAAAGGAAAGAAAAACAATCGTTATTTTTTTTTTTTTTTTTTTTTTTTTTTTTTTTAAAAAAAAAAAAAAAAAAAAAAAACCAAATCTGCTGGTGACCTTATCACATGACTTCTAACAACACTTTTATATACCAGATGTCATTATGTACATTTTCTACGTCATGTAGAAATCAGCAAGAGTATTTTTGTATTACAATAAATGGCATTGACGACGTCATGCTACTACTACTATTAGTTATTGTCTATAATATTATTTTATCAATGCTCTCTCTCTCTATATATATATTTATATACATAAGGTATCATTTTATGATCCAAAAGTCAATATCTAAGTTTTACTCAAGTCAGTCAACAATGATAACAATATACATACTTCAAGACTTACTTCATTCACTACACCAGCAGCTACAGTTTCACCTCCCTTACGTAACATAATACGGCCCAACTGTTTGTTGTCCTTGAATGTTTCTAACGGAATGGGTCTTTGGGCTAATTTAATTTCCACCTTAGCTGTCATACCCTTTGTTAACACTCTAGGGTTCTTCTTTGTAATTTCACCAGTAGACTTATCAATAATAGCTAAGAGCTTTGTAATGGATGCTGGTTCGTCTAAACTACCATGATGTAGTACAACGGGATATCCTGGTGTAATAGGAATACGAATATCAAACACCACTATTTGTGCTTCAAAAGTACTTGTAATAGGTACTGGGTGGCTTCCTGCACACAATACACATCCATGACTATATATGGATAATGAGTTAAACAAGCAAGCAAAAATCTAAAGCAATTTACCTTAAATGAATAGGATCAATATTGACCAGTGTTAATAGAACTGAATCACCTGCAACAGCCCAATTGGCTGGTTCTTCGTTTACTTGCATAGCTACAATAAAGATATCAATATTTGTAAAGGAGAACAAAAGCTCTCAACTTACTTTTCACATGTGCTGTTTCATTCCCAGGTACCACAATAATTTGTTCACCCACTTGAATAGATCCAGCTTCAATATTGCCTGCAACAGAGACACCACCACTACTTCCAATACCACCTTTGAAGAAATCTGTAACTCGCATTCTTAGAGGTTTATCAAGTAATCGAACAGGTGCATCAAACTTATCAATTTGCTCTATTAAAGTAGGGCCCTGATACCATGCTGTCAATTCAGGAACAACACTCTTCTTGACAAGATTCTCACCGGTTAATCCAGATACAGGGATAAACACAATGCTCGATTTCTTGAATCCCACTTGATTTAAATAAGCCCCTAACTTTGTCTCAATTTCGTCAAAACGCTCCTTGGACCATTGTGCCATATCCAACTTATTGATCGCTACAATCATTTGTTGCACGCCTAAACTTCTAGCCAATACCGCATGTTCTTTTGTCTGTCCACCTGCTTCAAATCCAGATTCAAACGCGTTCGTAGAGGCATCAACAACTAAAATAGCCGCATCTGCTTGTGCAGTACCAGAGATCATATTTGGAATGAAATCACGATGACCGGGTGCATCTAATAATGTAAACGAACGATGCTCTGTTTCGAAATGGTTGGTGGCAATATCCATAGTAATACCACGATCGCGTTCCTCGCCTGTCTCGTCCAATACCCAGGCATAGGCAAAAGAACCTTTACCAATCTTTTGTGACTCTCTTTCAAACTTGCGCATGGTACGTTCGTTGACTTGACCGAGATCATAGAGGAAATGCCCCATGAGTGTTGATTTACCTGCATCTACATGACCGATGACAACTAAGTTAAGTTTGGGTTTAGCACCTGAACGCTTCTCATATTCCTCGGCCACATTGACTCGTTTGGAAGGCGGGAGTTTGACTACTTCCACAGGTTTAGGCGTTAAACCTAATGATTTCATTTCTTGATCTAATTCATCCTCGTCTGATAAATACTCGATTTGTTCCTCTTTTTTCTTGGCTGCGGCTTTCTTAGCTTCAGCTGCCTTTTTTTCGGCTGCGGCTTTCTTTTCGATTGCAGCCTTCTTATCAGCAGCAGCTTTTATGTAAAAGCATTAAAATCTCTCTCTTTTTTTTTTTCTTTTACTGCGATATTTACCTTTCTTGGCCTTGGCTTTTTCTTTTTCTTCTAGCTCCTTTTCTTTTGTAATTTTCTCTAATGCCCATTCTATGGTTTCTTCCACGTTAAAATAGTAATACCATAAAGCTTCTCTGATTTCCTTGTCTGAAATATAGTCGGTATCTCCAATAACGTCAAGTACTGCTGATAAACCTTCGTCTAAGCGGTCCAAGTCTTCATTGGATAGTTCGTTTTCATCCACTAATAGAAAATAAGTGAGTAAAAAAGCAGGTTGTTAGAGCTCTTCTTCTCTATTTACATTGATTTTCCTCTTCTTCATATTGACTGTCATATTCGTCTTCGTCGAGAATATCTGCAAATAATACAAGTTAGCCCCTCTTTTTAATTGCTTCTATTTCGCAATCAAGTACCGTCTACGTCTAAATTTCTAACAGCTCTATGTCGAGACATTACTTGCAATTAAAGCAAACAAGAAAAAAAAAAAGGAAAATTTTTTAGCTGCAAAAAAATGGAATGGTTTTACTCTATGAAGTTTTGCCCAATGAAACGTCTTAATCAGCTATCAATTTAATTGGATTGTTTCCTTTTGGGGGTACAAATGTCTATATTTATAAAGAAAAGCGAGCATATCAATTCAATCACACAAACTCTTAAATGATTTTCTTTTATCATTGATGCCAGCAATATCTTTGAGGAAGACTGTTATGGATTCAAGTGGTAGCATTAAGAGGGATAACGATTATATGCTTTTCAGAGAAAAGAAGCGTGTGCAATCTTGACTAAAAGAAAAAATAAGGTTAGACAGTATACGCTGTTATGAGACAAATACAAGTCTTAGTAAACACATCGAGCTATAGAACAAGAGGACTTCTCAAAAAGTTACTTTGACTTAACCTGGGCATTTTGCACGACTTTCTAATTAGCACTCAAAGAGTAATGATGTTACATATCAAGAAACCTCTTCTAGCACATAAACGTATTTATTAACCACTGAGTCCTGGAATTTTTACCTGCATGGGACTCACCTTCATCATTACCGGTTAGATACCGGCTGGCTATTAAGAAGCGGTACGACTTGCTTACATATTCATACAGCAGCCTCTTGATTACAATGTGCGTAAAAAAAACCAAGACCTGAAAAAGAAAAGATAAGTATTAGGTAGATGATATTAGGAGCTATAGCAGGTCTTTGAGTACGCAAGTTTCTTTAAAATAACTCTCAATGAATAAGCTTCTTCATATGAAAGAACATTTATTATATTACAAAGAATCACGGAGACTTTGATCCATAGAAAAGCGACTTTTCAAATCAATGAACCTCATGTAGCGGGCAGTGTGACAAACTCATAAAATAATTCAACATTTTGGCATAATAGGTCCCCCCTCTATTATGCAACCCTGCGCTCATTGTTTTGAAGGAGTTATAGACTATTGTTTTTATGGTATGATGAAATATGTACGTTTTAATGATTCTTCTCAGAGTCCGAGATTTATTGCAGCATTGCCTTCTACCACTTCTTTCTCTTTTGTAAAAATGAATCAAATTATTCAAATCATGTCACAACAAAATGACAGAAAACGATCTTTCCAAAATGAGGAAAATGGCCAAACTGGTATAACAAAGAGAAATACTAAAGCAACAAAGAAATCCGCTGAAGGAACAACGTTTAACTCTTTGCCTGAGGATATTGTTAAAGAAATACTTTGTAATGTTGAACGTGATCACTTGGTTGGCTTGAAATACGTTTGCTCAGATTGGAATAAAATAATTTCTGAGATTTTGGGCATACATGAAGTAAAACAAAAAGACATTGAAATATTTGAATGGTTGGAATACGGTTGTTCTAATAGCTACACCAAACCCTCAATCAAGATATATCGAGCACCATACAAGTTAGATCAACATATAATCTCTAGTTTTATAAACAGCAATCTAAATCGGTATTGGGAACAAGAGGGTCAACTACTCTGCGCTCAGCTACGTTCAAAAAGATCGCCGATGAACTACACACACATGTTTGGAACTCTGCGTGTAGAAGTGGCTGGGAATTTTTCGAGGAGAATGAAAAGAGTGTTGCTTGGAGATATTTGCTACACGCTCTTGGCTTGGAGCATCCAATTGAAGAATTAGTACAACAAGGGCACGATGGTGCGTTCGCGAAGAGTCTCCAGAGGAAATACAAGTGGTTTTGGCGTCAGTATCTTTTCTCAAAATATACTGGACAAGTCGGCTTCATTGCAATCTATCCTGATAACCGGACATTTGTTGTTTTTGACTTTCCGTTAGATGACCGATCTCTGTATGACTCTTCTGATTTTAAAGATTCCGATGGTCATGAAAGTTGTGATCACTATAGTTGTGGTCACGGTAGTTGTCACCACGAAAGTTCTGAGGATGACTTTTATTAGTTTAGCTACTCAGCAAAGCAATAAAATAAAGCGTCTAATTTCATTCTTCTACCTATAAACATTGTCGCGTATAAAAAAAAAAAATGATTAACAAGGACTCTGTACAAGGACTTGTCAGTTGTTAATCCAAGACCTTTTTTCAAAATACTTTTGATCTTGTAATATGGCAATAATCCTGATCTATCAATTGCATGAACTGCCAAAAAAAAAAATGTAAAAGGTCGTCCATAATGGGGGTTGTCTTGTCTGCCATGCGTAAAATTTTCTTTTTTTGGTTTTCTGACGTATCTAGCGAGAATGCAGTCACCACAGGCGAAATAAACTTGAAAAAACTTTAAAATGGATTTCCTACTAATTTTTGGAAAAAACACGCTTGGTTAGAACTTTCTCCCTCGTATTCTCAAAAAAAAAAAAACTCAGTATATTGACTAGATTGAGAGAGCGCGATATGAGCGCTTGTAAAATATAAGGTTGTGTGTCTGTGTGAGTACACTGATATTGAATAAATATAAATTGTAATGTGGTGTGGTATTCTACCGAATATAAAAAATAAAAATAAAAACGCTAAAAGACAATTCAATGTGCAGACGGGCTGACTATAAAACTATCTTCCAGAACTAAATTCTTTCTGATGGTCCTCTTTAGTTGTTAAAATCAAGTTATATTTATACTTTTTGACAGCTGAGTTACCAATTGGTAACTACACTGATACATTGGTTTAAGATTGAGCTATTTACAAATTTTTATCCTTGTTTCTGATTAACCGCGCCATATTTACTATAAATATGTGTGTCGGGTACATATACATATGATCTTTAATCTAATGTGATCAGTTACTAATATGAAACAGTGTCAATATTAGATATTTCTTCAATGTGCATTTTAATTAAGTTATTCAGAGCATTATATGACTATCTAAGAGCCTGTATATACAACATGTGGCACGAAAAAGATCCAGTGAAAAAGAATATTCTTTGTGGAGAAATGAACTATAAGAAAGGGTTGGCAGCATAGAATCAGGTGAGAAGGAATAAGGAATATAGCGTGTATATCCCAATTTTAATTTTTATTATACCAAAAACATATGTATGTTCCTGTTGATTAACAAATTATAAATTATGCAATTACTGGTACTTTCTTGGCTTTACCAAGCTCAACTGTACCTGCTTCAAAAGTACTTGATACCTAACCATAAAAACATAAGTTTTGACTACTTTTAATTTGACTAGTTACTTTCCTCTCCTCAGGTAACTACTAAAGTTTGATTAGAGGCTCGACAGAAGGAAAACCTGTTCAGACCTAATACACTAGGAAAATGGTTTTGACTCCAAGCAGCGTTAGTTCTTTGAGTTGGCAAAAAGAGACAAATTGCTGTTGCAGTTATAAGCGATTTATCCTATCAATGAGTACAGTGGGTCGCAAGAAATAGGTGTCCATTTCCCAAAGAGAAGGGCACTTTTTCAATAAGTTTTGGTGGGACTTATTTTCCCAAAAACTATAGTGTAATTATTTTCAAAAAATATTTCATGTGTTTCAAGTTTATTTTGGCTGCTGTGACTACATTTTCTTCGATAAGTCTCATTTACCTAAAAAGAAAATCCAGAATATCTAAAGTCCCATTCCAACTGTCCAAATTTGAGTTTTTGTGGCTGTCCTCAACAGTTACAAATTTGGGTTGTAGTTTCTTTTTTTTGAACGAATATTCGAATATCCGAGCAGGTTGAGAGCACCTAATATGTACTTTTCGAGCAACCATCTTTTGTGAAATATGTCAAGCGAATTTTATTGGTGGAAATGTGCAAATGTGTGCAAGGTGTAAAAGAAGATTATCTTGTTTTTACTCTAGTTTTTTCTCTTTTCTCATAAACGACATCTCAAAGAAAGATGGAGAAAGAGGTTCTATCGAACCAAACACGTGCTGTCATCTCCCAATTGATTGAATTAGTTCCGAGTGCTTTTGGTTTACAAAACCTCATTTGGCAAAATAGTATAGAGTCTGCGAATGAACAAATAGCAAAACTGTATCAACAAGTGTATGAAACCTTTACCAGTAATAATATTGAGTTTGATCATTCATGGGTAATAAAAAAGAAATACTATAAAATACATATTATTGCATGGATAATAACAAATAATAAGAATTGGGTGATGCTGTGGAGACAACAACTCTCTTTCAAGACATTGGCAGAGATATATGGGCAAGAGCAAGTTGTGAAGAATGTTCACCCTAAAGCAAGAAAAGCAGTGCATCACATATACAAGGAAGGCCTCGATAAATATATGCAGTGGTTTCCTTGGAGTTGGTTTTCTAACATGCAATTCATTGGTGCAGGAGGTTTTTCAGCCGTCTATTCAGTATGTATGATACCTGTATACGACCCTCAACCATTCGATATGGCATTGAAAGTTGTTGACGATAAATTGCTGAACGAGGTAAAGAAGAACAGTAGAAAAAGAATATATACTTAAAACTCTTTATTTAAATTAGATTTCGGTTCAGTCAAAAGCATTTCTACCTGTGCTATTTCAAGGTCTTACTGTATGTGAATCAACAGGCGATCTAATGATGGTGATGAAATTAAGCAATGACGGTAATCTTGAGGATCACATGCAACAATTACCTTTAGGCGATCTCGACCTAAAGACAATTACAGGCACCATTTTACGCCTGGCTGCTAATTTATCCGACTTGCATAAAGCAGGCATGTGTCATCGTAACCTTCATCCGCGAAACATTATATGCACGGATTCGGATTATTTCTTGGTGGATTACCGGTTTGCCACACCCTCACATGAGTCGAGCTCAGTCACGGCATTGACCAAAGCAGTATATGGACGATTACCATATATAGCACCTGAAGTACGACAAGGCATTTACACTGAAAAATCAGATATTTATAGCTTAGGCATTATTATATGGCAGTTAGTGAGTAAGGTGATCTTTCCCTCGCCAGATATTATGTTAGTGGATAACAAGCCTGAGGATCATGTATATAGGGTTGAACCTGTACCAGGACTTCCAGAATGGTATCAGACATTGTATGTTGCCTGTTTAGAGCCTAAACCAGAAAATCGACCAGATGCGTATGAGATCTGTGAAGCATTGCAGTCTATACATAATCATTTGGAATATTCTGTACCGCTAAGCTATAAAGTGGCTGAATACATCGTGGCGAGAAGAGCAGATGTAGCAGATCATTTAAGAACCTTTATAAAAATGAAAGGTATTGTATCTGCTTCGACGACAAGATTGTATACCCTGACCAATTTACCGTCTACCCAACCTTTTATTTTACTACCTTTTCGAAATTTACCATTTCAGTCTATATGGATAGATAATACTGTTCAATCGGAAACACTATCTGCTTATATTGACACTAACTAGTTAGTATTCCCCCATACCCCCCCCTCACACTCATATTTATACTTGTACATATTATTATACTTTCTTAATCCCCCCCCCCTTTTTTTTTTTCTTTTTTTTACATACAAAATTTAAAAAATATCTAAAATATGTTTCATCATAGGTAATATATTTCATATATGCATATTACATAATGGAAAAAGTTGGATATCTTATTATAGTTATACTACTACTGCTGCTGCTACTACTACTTTGCTGTTATTTAGGTATTGCATGTAATTTGAGCGTTTTCCCAAAAGACTTGCATTTGTTGAAGTTTCTTTGTTGATTCAGTATCCAAATCATCTAAACCCCACAAGATTTGTTTGACCCTTTCAGCAGCTTCACCTTTCTCTAAAACAACAAGATCTTCGTCATCTTTTTCTTCTATAAACTTGTTGATCCTTCGCATATCTTTTCTCACTTCATGTACAGTTTTGGCAATAGATCGAAGTCGAGAATTTAACTCTTGTACTTGTCTTTTATTGACATACATAATTTCTTTTAATTCTTCAAGTGATTCTGTAGCAGCACCTGTTTCAATCGTCAAATTGCGCATAGAAGGTAAAGGATTCTCATAAGAGTAATTAGTATCATTTAAGGTTGATTTCATTGAAGCCAAGATATGATCAAGGTCTTTCAAGGCATCTACTGACATCCAACTAGCTTCTTTTCGAAGTGCACCATCCAAGTTGCGTAAATAACTTGTTTGTCGTTCACGGTCGCGAGATTTACGCTCTACAAGATTAATCACAGATTGAACAACGTATTCAAGTGGTGGGGCAAAAGTCACAAGCTTGTCTTGGAGTGTTTCATCCACGGCTAATATCTTTAATAATCTTTTATGAAGCGTTTTCGTCTCCCAAACTGCTGTGTTTAAATCTTCAAGTTGTCTCTTTAATACTTCAAATGGATCATCCTCTTCTGGGTCATTAATAGAAGACCAAGAACTAGAAAAAGACGATCTTCGACTACGAAGACCAGTACTTGCAGACCATTGGAGTGGTGATAATAATGGACTAGTAGCTTCGTTTGATAATGAACGCTTCTCCATAGCCATAGCTGCTAACTTGGAAGGAACTTCTGTTGTTGTTGTTGTTGTTGTTTCGGTGTCAATTTCATTTGCCTCGTCCATCAAGTCATGTGTAGCTGATTGTAATTCAGCAGCTAACGAAGAACCTAAAGGTACTTTGTCCAAATACCCTTTACCGAGAAGTTCATCTTCTAAAGATTGACCTCCATTTAAAAAAGCATCTTCTTCATATAATGAAGTTTCAGTCATCATTTTAGTATATGTAACAAAAAAAAAAAAAAAAAGAGAGAGCGAGAGAAAGAAAAGAGAACGAGAAAAATTTATTTGAAAAATTTAAAGTAGTGCACACATATATAAACAACGAAAAGCAAATGTATAATAATGTTTAGTTATGCGTAAAAAAACAACAATAAATACACTGTTGACCTTTACCCAAAGGAACGATACCAAGCAGCCCTTTTTATTAAGGTACCTTTTATAGGTCATGAAACAGGTGTTACAGAAATTTAAATAAACTTTTTGTCTTTGGAAGAGAAACAGAACTACTGTAGTGATACATAACTTTTTGAATTCCCGAGGGGCGATTTTTTATTATAGCTTCAAGGGGTAAAAGTTTGAGGTTATGGGCTGAGTAAACTAGCCTACTACAACTAGGGCATAAATATTTTGTTCATGAATTATATGCTCTGTTATGTATACAATAGGATTCGGGTTATCCAGCCAATTGTTTCACACTGTATAGTCCAATAGGATTTGTTGTCGAAGTAGTAAGCATTGAGACACAGCCTGGACAAGGTTGATGCATTCAGCCAAGATATATGACAAACATATAATATACACTATTCGTTTTGGTATCCAGGCATGAATATGTGTTTAAGGTAACGAGTTTTTACTCAAAAGGTTGCTTAGGAACAATAGTTATTGACAACCATGTATACGGGGTAACGACCCTGGGAAGGTAACAGTATCCGTGAGCATCAGGTAATTGTTAACTTTATTTCTTATGTTGACAGATCCCCCAAGTAAAGTTGACATGCTCACCTGATATTATTATGCGTTTACTTTAGCCTTTCAATGAATGAGAAAATTTGGAATGTCAGTACCTAAACAAGTTGGCAATTCTTTTTTTTTTTTTTATTTATTTTATTTATTTACAAAAAGAAACAAAGTGAGAGAGATAGAGGAGGAATTAGTGAACCACTTGGATACCAACACTTTTAGCAACACCAATAATGCTACTGGAGATGCTTTCTAAAGATAAATGTTTTAAATTGGCATCTTGTTGTTTAATCTTTGCAATTTCGTAAACGTGCTTTAAAGTGATTGAGCCGACGACTTCGGTACCAGGTGTTTGAGCACCTTTTGTGATACCTGCTGCCTTTTTCAGAAAATAAGTAGTAGGTGGTGATTTAACAACAAAAGTGAATGTACGGTCAGGTTTAATAGTGATGACTGTAGGTAAAGGTGTTTCTGGGATAATGTGTTTTGTCTTGTCATTGAATTGTTTACAGAAATCCATTGATTTAACACCACGAGCACCTAATGCTGGACCAACTGGAGGACTAGGTGATGCTTTGCCTGCACCAACTAAGAGTTTGACGAGTACTTCAGCTGCTTGTGTTTTCTTTGACATGTCAACTTTACTAGGAAAAAAAAAAAAAAAAAAAAGGGGACCTCGCAAAATAAAATTTGAGAGACCCACCCCTTGTAAATTTTGTGGCTTGCAAATTTCTTTTATTCTCTCAAAAATTATATGATGTTGTTGTTTACCATAATGTGATACAATAAGTATTATCAATAAACACATGGGACTATGAGTTTATGATATAGAATAACATCTCATATTAAAATTGCCCTTTGTGCACATTTCGGATTGCACAAAAATAAAAACTGTTTACATAATTAATGCAAAAAAAAAACATAGCCTGATTCTTCACTAAACCAAGTCCGGTGATTTCCCCATATATTAAGGTGTAGTCTTCTGTTAATATTTGTTTTCCCGCTTTTTTACTTTTTTTGTTTAAACAAGAGGAAAGAATGACACATTTAGGTTCCCCTCATGAAGTCTATGAATATATTAAACAAATAGGTGATGGCTCTTTTGGAACTGTGCATAAAGCGAGAAACAAAGCTACTCGTAAACCTGTAAAAAAGCGAAACACTTTTCTTTTCAGGAGGGAAATAGTAATATAAACTCTTTTTAGGTGGCTATTAAAGTAATGAAGAAAAAGTATACCTGCCTTGAAGATTGCGAAACTCAGTTTGAGCCAAAGTTACTTGACTTACTTCCACCACATATAAATATTGTTCAATTGTATGATAGCTTTTTAACAACTTCAACAAGTGACCTTTCTTTTGTTATGGAATACATGGATGGAGGTAACTTGTATCAACTTATGCGAGAACGTAAAAGACAGAATTTACCTTTTAACAACCGTGAATTACGCAGCATCCTGTAAGGCTTTCTCTTTATTTATTTTATTGTATGCATAATGATTGAATGTGTGTTAGTTATCAAGTTTTATCAGCAGTTTCGCATATACATCACCACAATATATTTCACAGAGACATGAAACCAGAAAACTTGCTATTGGACTATTCTTCTGGAAGACCAATTCTTAAATTAGCAGATTTTGGTCTAGCTCGAGAAATAAACAGTCAACCTCCTTATACAGAATATGTGAGTACAAGATGGTATAGAGCTCCTGAAGTCTTATTAAGATCAACGGAATATACAGCGGCTGTCGATTTATGGGCTTTGGGCGCTATTTTTGCTGAACTGATTTTACTTGAACCTTTGTTTCCTGGTGAATCCGAAATTGATCAAATTTACAAGATTTGTGAAATTCTGGGAAGTCCTGGGAATAAAATAGGTGTCATTGGTCAAAGAACAACCCGTGTAGCAAGACCTGAAAAAAAATTAAGCCCTGGTTTTGCTAGAAAAAAGATAAAAGACTTGAACAATACCGAAATGCTGCTAGACAAGCAAACTGTTTCAACTATTTCAAAACTGGATGGTGGAGGTGAATGGAAAGAAGGTGTTAAATTAGCGTATAAAATAGGCTTCAAATTTCCTCAAGTAAGCTTGTATATGTTTCTTGGGACATGTTGATTAACTCTTTTGATATAGCTTTTACCTAAGCCTTTAGATGTTGTTATTCCAAATGCAACTAAATCTATGTTAGATTTGATTCAGCATTTTTTATTTTTTAACCCGCAACAAAGACGGTCTGCTGATGCTGCTTTGAAACATGGGTTTTTCACAGAAACAGAAGAGCCAGTACATACAATTGTACCATTTGATTTAGAACCTATAACTCCTCCCAACTTATTACTTGATATTACACCTCTTGATTTGTTAAAGATACCCAGTACACCTTACGAAGTTTGTCCTGATTGGAATACAGAGCATCCAGTTTCGCGTTATGGAAGAGTCCATGAAGATAGATTGTTCTTACAGAGCCCTGAACCTGTAGATGAAAACGCCTATGTAACTCAAAGTCGACCCATTTATAGCTCACATCAAAATAAGCGCCCCCTCACTGGACATGACTCTGATCGACCCATTTACAGTTCCCACGCAGACGATTTGCCACGAGTCATGTATGACCCTCTTGCTGAAAACAGACCAATCTATAGCTCTCATGATGATCAACCTCCTTTGGAAGATAGACCCATTTATAGCTCACATAGACCTAACTCGTCCCAAGCTTGGAATCCTTACATGTATGCATCATATCGTCCTGGTACGCCTAAGGTTGAGCATGTCTCTTCTAGTCATTCGCGTCACTCTTCTGTATCTTATCACGATGAAAAAAGTGGGTTGGAAAGTCGACGATCCAGTACACATCTCCTTCACCACTATCATCATCCGCATCATAACGACTATTACGAACGGCAGCTTTCTCATCAGCTTATTAAATGGACGCCACCTCATTTCATACAACATCCTAGGTATAACGATGATGAAGAAGATACGGTTTTGCGTCCTGAAAGCCGTCAAAGTAATCGATCATCTACAGATATTATTATGAATAAATATACCTCATCAGATGCATACCAACCTATTGGATTTGCTTATAAAACACCACCGCCCTTAAAACCAAGCGTTTCGTCACATCGGTTAAATCTTTGGGTGCCTGAAACTGAAGACAATAAAAAAGAAGAAGAAGGAAACGCGTTTAATGATAGGTATTTTAAATAAAAAGGAACAATAAGAGGATTATTAAAGCTAATAAAATACCTCTTTGAATATATAGATGGATACATGTTCTGTAAATATAATAGTGTGTACATATATATATATATATATATAAACTTCCGTCCTTACTTCTTTTGTTTGTTATATGGACATATATATACTCTTAATAAAGAGGCATTATCTTTAAAAAAGAAAAAAAATCATCCGTACACATCTCTCTTTCTTCCCTATATCTCATTACTATTTTTTTTTTCTATCATGTCCTTAGCTTCTGAATGTTATCAAGAATTAATCAAAATGAAAGAAGACCGAGTACGTGCACTCAACTGCCATCAAAAGCGAGTTCAACATCATGAACGCAGCTTGTTCCATATCAAAAATCGATTGGCAAAGTCACTTCAGCGCCAGCAACAAGTCGAGTCTAAATTCAACAAGCTAATAGACAATCAAGTGTGGGTGACAGCAGAACAGCACGGAAAGATACATGATGTGTATGATAAGGTCATGAAAGAATGCTCCGACTTGCTGTTGCAGAAGAAAAAGAGATATGAGCTAATTGACAAAGAAACCAAAGAAGCCAAATTGGTAGCAGGCCATCTTGTGGGTATCGAGAGAGGTTTGGTAGGCTTGGAAAGTCAAATGAAAAAACTCTTTTTACCATCTACTGTTGAACCATCTAAAAAAAACTCCTTGTTTAGAAAATGGCTAAAGCCAAAAACATCTTCTAGAATTGCATAATAATAACAATAAAATATACCTTCTTTTTCTCTTACCAAGTATGCTGTCAAGTAAGGCTTTCAGAACAACTCTTTATTCTACGCAAGGCCATGCATCGTTTATCGGGCATAAGCGGTACATGCAAGCATAAATCGTTAGCTTATTTTCTCTGTCAACTTTAAAACAGAGTCGCTTAATAATAAGAGGGAGAAGAGGGGAAAAAAGTATAATTTCCACACACAGTTGAAATTATCCGACGCAAGTAAGGTCTTTTTATAAATTTAAAAGTGCATCAATAAAGAAAATAGCCTTACCATAATTACGTGTATGCCAAACTTCTCTAGCCAAGTAACAGTAAGTCAATAACCCCCGAACAAGTTCTAATGGTGGCGTATTTGAACGTCATAGGCTGGTATTAATATCAATCAGTATACGTTTTCAATCTTGGTGGATTCTTATTAAGAATTATACAGGTGCTGTATTGAAAAACTATAAACAGACAATCATGAACAAGAACACTGACAAATGATGGATGTTGATGCACTTTCTTCTAAGTTACAACCTGGTTCACATCTAAGATTTATGAGAAGTGGAAGGATGAGATTCTACATATCGTATATTTTAATTCAGAAGAAATAGGATATGCTACTGTTGTGTATTCATCATTGGGCTTATGGCTGGTTAAATCCTTGGATGCCCATATTTGCGAGAATGCACAATGAAATATCAATGACTTCGAAGTGCGTACCAGTATAACCAGTTGTTATATCTAAATCAAATCGGGTAACTAATAAACATAATGGCTGCAATTACTTGCTCATAATGAGCCTGAAAGCATAGCAAAAGGGAGCACAAATAAGATAAAAGTGTCTATAAAGGGTGAAGGATTTGATAGCTATCCTTTTCAAGAAGGAAAGAAATGGAAGCAATGCTGTAGATGCAATAGCTGTAACATGCCAATCATCCAACAGTGGCGTCAAGTTGTACAAAGAGACGAGAGAACAAGTAAAAGAAATGAGTTCAAAAAAGGAAAAGGGTACCTCAGATGAGCTCAAAGGCGCTGCTATATATGAATAACCTTAATATGTTTGCTTAGTTCACCCTTATCCCCATAGCAAATTCACTTCTTTTTTCTTAGAACAAATATATCGTTTTCTCTGAAATGTGAAAGCAAAATCAAAGGGCATGTATTTGGTAAAGAACTTTTGGGAAAAATAATGTGAAGCTGAGGAAAAACAACTGTGAGACAGCGCTTTGGAGTGCACTGAAGAAAAGAAGGCTGGGATAATTGCCGTGACAATTGATAAACACAAATACTTCCACGCGATAACATTCGTTCTGATATCTGTAGATCAGCTTCATGATCACAGCATGCTGGTATGTTTAACCTGTAGCACTCTATAACAGCGTGAGATCAATGCCACCAAAAACATGTTATCAATCAGTGTATAGTACTCTCTTATACGAATTAAAGTTTTTTAAATAAAAAGGGGGGGCTTTCTGAATCAGGTTCATAGCATTATCAACCACTCGATACCTTGTCCACCTTTATAATAAAAGCTAACGGTCATTTTATCTTACAAGAAAAAAGAAATCGCCCTTTGGCATTAGAGTAAGTGTAGTGCGTATTTTCGCATTATCGGTCTGTGGTGTTACAGAAAAAGCGGTCCGCAAAAATACGGGTAATCATCCTTTCCTTTCTAAAAATTGCTCCTTCTTTTCTTTTTTTTTTTTTTTTCCTTTGGTTTTTTTTTTTTTTACTCGTTATATATATATATATATACTTTGACTATGCTTGGACGTAGTACTTCTAATAACGAAAGTGATCCTGACTGTACAGAGACGCTCGAAGCGTCCTCTTTCAGCATACTCAAAGGAATTATCAGTCAGCTTAGAAAGAATATGGATTTACATAGAGTTACTTTACCAACATTTGTACTGGAACCACGCTCGATGTTAGAGAAAATAACGGATTTTACGAGCCACCCTGATTTATTGATAGAGTAAACCAGATAATTGCTTTTAATTGTTACAACAAATTTAACATTTGGAAATATATAGGGCTAGTACGAAAACCGATCCTCTGGTTAGATTTATAGATGTTGTCCGTTACTTTTTATCCGGTTGGCATATTAAGCCAAAGGTAATTATATAGACATGGTTATGAAATTGTACTATACATGCTAGTGTATTAGGGGGTTAAAAAACCATACAATCCCGTGTTGGGCGAAAATTTCAGATGCAAATATAAATTGAACAATGGAACTGAAGCTTTCTTCATTGCCGAACAAGTATCTCATCATCCACCTATATCTGCATTTTATTATGGTAGCCCTGATAATGGTATCTTTATTCATGGTGATGTTTGTCCTAAATCAAGATTCCTTGGAAATAGTGCAGCAACTTTAATGGAAGGAGAAAATCATATTATTTTCACCCATTTACACAACGAAAGATATGATATCACCATGCCTAACATGTATGCTTCGGGACTATTAGGTATTACAGTGGTCATGTATTAAGATAGTGTTACTAACAAGCACTATTTTACATATATGCATAGTGGGTAAAATGGTCCTCGAGTTGGGTGATAGCTGTTATATTCGTTGCAAAACCAGTGATTTAATTTGTGAATTGAGCTTCAAGACAAAAGTAATTACAAAACTTAATATTGGAAACTCGCTGTTTAATAGATTCGCAAAATAGGGTTATTTCTCAGGGCAATACAATTCTGTCTCAGGGAAAATCAAAAAAGAATCTACAGGAGAAGTACTTTATGAAGTTTCAGGACAATGGTCAAATGAAATATACATTAAAATGGCAAAGGTAATAATTATATTTCCTGTAATCGAACTCTGTTTGACCACATGTAAAAAAAAAAAAAAATCAGGCTTCCAATAAAACTCTTTTTTTCGACGCCAAATCAGCTTCTATTCAACCAAAAATAGTAAAGAACATCGATGAACAAGAGCCTATGGAATCCAGAAGGTAGTATAGTATTATTAATACAGTATTGATATCTGAGCATATCATTGAGCCGTATATTTATATAATAGACTTTGGTCTAAAGTGACTGAAGCCATCATCAAGAATGATATGGACACTGCTACTGATGAAAAAACAATCATAGAAGATAGACAAAGAGAAGACGCCAGAAAACGAGAAGCAGAAGGCAGAGAATTTCAGCCAAAATACTTTGACCTTAAATATGGCGATACCTACGAGTTCAAGGGGATTTCAACGTAAGTATATAATCCCACTCTGATATGTTTACCATTCTGATATACATGTGACATCCATAGGCTTGACTATGAGAATAAGGCAAAGTCAAACGCAGAGCTAGAACGTTACGTACTTACTCCAATTGATTCGAAAAAACTTACAGCTTGAATAAAACCAACTTGATTCAAGGTTTTTGCCTAACAACTATCCTCTTAAAATTTGTAACTAGAGGGAGTACTAAAATTTCTTGGTTGTTACACGAAATGGTCAAGATCCATGATAAGTGCTTAATGCGAGACACTATGATGTACGCAGTGTTATCTAGGAGTATTATAGCTACTTTAGTCATCTGAGTATATGCCTTCAGACAACCCGTACTCTATCTTGACTCCTGCCTGATGTCTGGTGTTGGTGGCCTCGCTTGATGGGTACCTAATTTCATTTCCTGAATAGCACTGGGCTATACACAAAATTTGAAGTCTAAAAAATAGAGCTCTATAAGGTGCTGAAGAAAATCATCTTCATGCTAAAGAAAAAAAAAATAGTTTTAGACAAGAAATAGATGCTATTGTTAGCTCGCAGGGCTTTATATGTAAAAGATAAAAGTTTTCTTAAAAAACTCATTTAATCTGCCGTCTTTTGCTGTTATTGAGAGGCATCGAATTTAGTGAAATATTGAAAACAGACACTTGTTATGGCAAATTTTTCCATCCTGTACTATACCACTTAGATACCTAATAACAACACAAGTCTAAATGCGCATCAATTATACCTTATCTCAACTTATATGAGATGGTGGTTAGGCAAATGAGTTGAGCTTTCCGGGATCGTCTATACAAGCAAAGTATTCTGACAAGAATACATTAATGTTGAACATATCAATTATTGTTACAAAAACCCCTCTAGTTATGAATATGCCTAAAATCCACAGAAGGGAGTTCAAAAGTCTCGACAGTAGAATTTTCTGTAGTCAAATGTCAAATATTGCCATTGCTCAAGAAGGTATCGATTCATAGACGTGGAGGTAAAGTAGAAAATGATTAGAAGTAAAAAACATGTTAGGATTATTGAAAAAGAAGAAGAAATATGTAGTATAGAGTGCTTTAGAAAGATGTTCAAATAGTTGTGTCTTAAAGGTATACAACAGGGTTAAGACTTGATGCGCTAATGAAAAGCACCATAAATCAAAATGTATAGTGTTTCGTTTTTGGTAAGTCGTTTTTCTTTTGTCTCATGAAGGTACTTGTCAACAATAGTCAATGAGTTTGATTTGCAGCACGATGATGCTTTTCCCTCGGAATAATATAGATCAAAGTACATGGTATATGTAACATACATGCCCTAAAATTCTGATCCCAAATCCATTAACCATCTCTGAGCTTAGCTTGAGGCACGTATTGAAGGTCAAATACATCAAATAAAAAACGCGAACTAACTGGAAGTCAATTTTGGTAGGTTTATTGAGGTCATAAATGGAAGCTTAAGCCTAACAGTTAAAACCGTCTAAAGAGGCAATATATGCTATTTTTTTATATTATATATTCTATCTTAAACAGGTATGCTAGATATTAAACTATAGATATTTTTCGCTACTGTTGTATAAACAATAATCATTTCCCCGCAAAGTACCTAAAATAAAAAAAAAAAAAAGAACAACAATTAAATGCATTATTTTTTTTTATCAAAATCTACTTGAAAGGAAACCTGTCGCGAAAGCATCATCTTAAAGCAAACGCAGGGCTCCTCAGGATTGGGCCAATACACTCCTAAAAAATAACAAACGAGAGCAAATACATAAATAGAAACTAGCAAGTAAATGATAAAGTTGAGTTGATAATCAAGAATTTACAAGGCAAAGGGTGCTCTTCTTAGACTTCAAGCTAAGCCACCAAACAGCCTTTGATCATTAGAATGGTTATTGAGTACCTAGATTTGACTATTTGGTTCGCGGCTTTATTGAAAGATGTGATCGTATACTCATTAAAGCAATAATAGGAACTTCTCATTTGCTCTGGTTTACGTCCTAAAAACCAGGAACACGGTATACCAGTAACGAAATGTGATATTTCTAAGCCACAAAAAAAAGATACCTTGGAGAATTTCAGTTACCAGACATCCTCCTATTAAAGTTGTTATTTTAAATACGAGTCTTTATTAACAAGCTAAAAGATGTTCGTAGGTGTATTATGTATGTACGTTTTAGTGAGGTTGCTAATGAACGCATTTAATCGAAGAGACCGAAACCCATATCCTATTGATTTAAAAAAAATGTTTAGAATAAAATCACTCTTTTGTTACTTGGTTGCAAAACTTACTTCATCAGATTCTTCCTTTTCTTCTTCCTTAGCTTCTTCAGCAGGAGCATCACCAGCGGCGGCACCAGCGGCAGCAGCACCACCAGCAGCAATGGGAGCAGCGGAGACGGAAGCGAGCTTGCTGGAACCTTCAGCAATAGCCTATATCAATTGTATGTTAGAAAAGTTGTTTCTAGACAGGTTTACTACATTAACATACTTCAGCAACAGTCTTGCCTTCCATAGCCTTGAGCAAGGCAGAGACACGAGATTCTTCGACTTCAGCACCGACAGAGCTCAAGATGGCCTTGAGTTCTTCAGCAGAAGGTTGGTTGTTACCACCGGCGACGAGGAGAAGGTAAGCTGCGAGGTACTTCATTGCTTAATGTCAATTACAAAAAAGAGAGGATGAACAACAGGTTGCCCCCAAAAAACACTCTTAAAAGAAATTTTTTTTTAAAGAAGCGTCTCTAATTGGCTGGCTCATGTGACTATGTTTACTCTTCAATTTCCAAGTTCACTTAAAAATGCAAAGCATGATTTCACACACTTGTTTTTTTTCTTGTTATATTCACAAAATATGGCTGACAAATTGACTGGAAGTTGCTTGTGCAAAAGGATTCAATATACTGTAAGCTTAGATGGGCCTTCAGAAGACTTGCATAGTAATTATTGTCATTGCACTCAGTGTAGAAGGGCTAGCGGATCTGTTTTCGCGAGTTTTTTTACTGTGCCAAAGACAGCAGTGACCTTTAACGAGACACCACAAAAGTATGAAAGCACGAAAGGCATCTATAGATCCTTTTGTCCGAATTGCGGTTCTCAAATGTCTTGGGAAATTGGGAAAGAGGACTGTATTGGTATCGGTATTGGCACTTTGGATGAACCTGAGAGAGTTAAACCCAAATTCCACGGTTGGGTTAAAAATAAGATATTGGTAAACCTGGATTTACCAAAATACCTTCAATATACTGATGGAGAGCTGGCTCCTAATCAATGAGTAGCTGTTTACCACGATTATCTATGAACAAATAAATATATCTATATCATATTGTCGCCATTGTTACAAAAACATTTTGTTTGTTTATTATTGTATGTATAATCTTCCAACCAAAATCTAAAGCAGACATACGTATAAAGAAAAGTAGCAAAAACATCTCTCTTTCGATTATTGCATAGACAGCCGGCGATAATATATTTCAAACCTGGCGAGAGAAAAAGGTGATCTGTAACGCATTCTTTTTTGCTATTAGGGATTGACAGCAATTTTGAAAGCCTGTTTGTGTCAACAGCCGTGAAAACATGGGACGCTATGAAAACTGTGAGATTCAAACAGCTACTTTACACGCACAAGGTTTAGTAATTTCAAAAGGAAGACCCGGTCCTATGCAGTATGTTGATTTTGAAGTGACCGACTTGTATTTAGATACTGTATTCAACTATTCCAAAAGTAAACATCTTGGATTATAGAAAATTTTCATTCAAAAACTTATCTACTGTGTCACAAACTGCTATATACCATGCTGATTCACTGATCTTGTAAGTTCCTACCACTCTACATGCAATTTTTGAATGGCATCTAATAAATCAACGTACAATATTTATATGTATAATCATAAGCACTTACGAAAGCTTTCAATTCATATTAATAGTTGATATATTTAATGGCCAAAATGATCTCTGCTTTCTATTCAAAGATATCTTTACCTACAAATTCGAATTAGGTAGGAACGAAAGACGTAGAAAGTCGGTGGTAGAAAGGATGTCGCAAGAGTATTCAGAATGAGAAGTGATCCCATGAATCTGTTTTTTTTTTTTTTTTTTTTTTTGTGCATAATAGTTAGCAAGATCAGGCATCTCTCGTTCACTATTAAATGAGTCCTAGAATAGTCTTAGACAAGAAGCGCGGGAAACAATTAAGATAACTATGAGAAAATTTGGTCAGTAAACTAGCACAAATCACAGTTGATATAACCTGTTGTGATAAATCAGGAAATCAGTACGCATAGGATCATCTTTAGGAAAGGAAGCTTAAGACATCTTTTTATTTTTTTGAAGTCAGTAAGTACAATATGTCTGAAAAGCACTATGATTCAGTCTTTAAAAAGTATATACGATTTCTTTTTCTTTCCTGCACACGTTTAACCTATTATTGTGTTTTGATTTAGCTTATCTGACCGATTTCTGCTTAAAGGCGATCCAGAAAAGACAATAGAGCTGAAGCTTGTTGATCAAAAAGAACTCCCTGAGCCATTTTTGCATTGAAATCCTAAAAGCTTGAAAATTATATCCTTCAAGTATCCATTTCGTTCTGCTACTAGGGCAAATGAGGTATTTCTAGAGAATGTAATTGTAGAGTACCAGGGATATTTGAAACGAAAGATAGGGCTACAAGTTGCTTATTACTCACAAGGGTTTTACGGCTTACCTCAAAAAGAGACAGCTATAATTGGTAAGTTAATTATTTAGAGGTTTATGTCTTTGTAGGTATTCCAGCCGGTCAATACAGGTGGCTTTTGAAAAAAGCCTCTGAAGTTAACTACAAACATCGATTATATGTTCAGTCGTAATTTTGATGATGAAGAATAAGCGTGGGTTTCAGCACGGCTTCCTGTGAACAATGTAGTTTACAAAGAACCCATATGCTGTATCTATAATGAGAGGAAAGGTGTAATGATATCTATTGGTACCCTTTATGATACCCTTACAAGGTTAAAGTCAAACTTGATTGGTTATGGTCGATTTAAAGTAAGGACCATAAAGAGCTTTATAAAAATGAGGATTTCATGAGTTTGCTATTCACGGGCTTCCAAATGGTTGACCTAACAAAGAAAAAAAGCTACCCTATGTAATTAGTTGCAGATAATCCTTCAGACACACTATTGAATTTAGTTGTTATTAACAAGCTTGAAATTGGACGATGATTAGCTATATAATATACCTGACGTTGCTATATATTAATCACATGAAACAAATGAAATTGCTGTTTAGCATCCTCTTGTTAGTATACATATTTAATTGTAGTTGTACTTACTGTGCAATATAATTATTTCACTTCCTGTGGTATGTATCAGTTACAAATTGAACAATGACATGGTACGCTCATACTTATTGCTATACCAATTATGACAGGCAAAAGGTGCAACTACATCTGCCTATTCACAATACCAATGGCTATAGACAACTTATTAGTTAAAAGCACGCACATAGTCTTTTTGAGTTTTGAAAGAAGAAAAAAAAAAAGGAGCTCATTCTAAGCCAGAATTACTCTTAACAGATAAAATCTGCCATCGTTTTGAATAAAGTAAAAGAGGCTCACTTCGCTTTACAGCCCATTCTATTTTTTTAAAAGTTCAAATAGTAAATATGAGATACTATTTTTGTGTTTACTTATAGCTCTTCTTAATAGTTTTAATGGCATACAATATAACACTTTTTAGCACGGCTCTTGCTCTTATTATGATCTCTGCTAAGGGTAATATATATTTTAGCCAATTCTAGGCTCTTTTGGTTTTTACGTGCTCTGTAGAAAAGAGAATACAAACGTCAGCATTGCTCAACTTTTTGATGAATTAAATAATATGGCATTTAAGCTCATTTTTAGTTAATCTCTTAATACTACTTTTTTTTTACAGTTTTTCTAGACAAAAATATGAACAAGAAAAAGATTATGATTACTAGAGCTGAAGAATATTCATACGATGACATTTGCGATAAAGATCAATATAAATAACACGAAGTTAATATGTTTGGCTGTTCACTTATATCGTGTATCTTAAATCCGAAGAGAGTATTGAGGCTCCGAAAAACATGTTTCCAAAAGGTGTCTACAGTAGAGACACATCATTAAGCTTGCAATCGCATATTGAGTATATTCTTCCAAAGCAAGTTGAATGGAGGCTACCGGTGGTTCTGCCTGTCTATCACTTGTCAATTGTTATAAAAGAAGGAATATTAGAAATCTGTAGCTTCGTGTAGAAAGATATCGTTTTGGAGTACAAGAGTGACTTAGCTGGGGTAAAACAGAAACATGTCTATCAATCCTTGACTTATTACTACGACTATCTTGGAACTTGTATCTCAGCTGGCATTCCCTTGGGAACATTTAAATTGGTATTTGTAGAAGCTTAAAAAGACTTTAGACTGTCCTATATATCTAGTAATGTATTGGGAATATCAGAAGGGTACAGATGGGTTTTCGTTGAAATTCAAGAATCAGTGGGGTGCTATGCTTATTCGAGTGCTTCAAAAGAATCTGAATTTACTGGAGCTTTTTGGGAAGCAATATGTGCAATAGAATCGAACGACATTGGCGAGGGACATTTTGATATAGCAGTTATGCATCATAACAATACTAGTAAATACCTTTAGAAATTCACATTGACAAAATTTCAATTGATAAATACAACAAGCTACTAACCTGATGCAAAAGACGCTTTTACAAGTAAAATCGAACCAGCAAAAAGCTTGCTGGATATATATTAACTATAATAAATAAAGAAGAAACAAAGTAGTGTCCTAAATAGTCATAGATATTTCATAGTAGCAGCTGTAATAAAATTCCATATGCAGATATAAAAATTGCCTTCTCAAATGTCAAGATTTCTAGTTATACATAAGACAAAACTTTTATTATCATTGTCTGCTATTATAAATATCCATTTTTATCAAAGTACAAAAAGTCAATGAGCTTATGATACAAAAATTTGTAAGCCCAAGCATTTCCTTTTAATCGGCGAATATCGACAATGTAGAGTCCTGGAAGGTTCTCAAAACGACATACTTCAAGAACAAATCGAATTTCGTCACCATTGTCAATAGATGCATCACCATAAATAGGTTCAAGTCTGTTTTCAGCTGAGGGCTCTTGGTCAATAACTTGTTTCTTTTGGGCGGCTTTCCTCTTTTGACGATGACATTTTACGAGGAAATTACCTTCAAGCTTTGTTTCAATACCCATAATACGTAAAATACGAAGAACGTCCTTGATTATAAGTGCAGGCGGCTGGGATGTCAGTGCGTTACGGTCGATGGCTCCTTGATGGATTTGAATCTCTGTGTCACTGTGAGTTAAGGTCTTTTTCAAAATGGCATCGTTTCCACTTTGAGCTCGGTTCCTCTTACGAATGCTACCTTGATTAGGTATAACGAGAGCTGTTTGCTTCAACTGGCTATTCTCTTCTACATTAGATGGATTATTATTAGGTTTCTGTGAAACGACTGATGACCCAGAAACAAAAGAGTACTCCGACACTTTCTCTTTCCTGATTTTTGAAAGTGATGGGATAGGCTCGTTGACTTTGGTTGTCTTTTGAGGAGTAGCTACATAATTATATACTTGTTAAACATATAACTTATAATTAAGCCAAAGCTATGTAATTACCTTGTGATCGCTTTTTAATCCATCCCATCATTTTCATACCAGATTTCTTTGACATGGTTTCGGAACCTTCTTTTAGCTTTTTCTTTTCAGAAGAATCGAATATAGAAGTATAGTTGTTACCGAGAGACTCCTTAAGTTTTCCAGTAGGTTCGAAAGAGACGTGTGGCTTTCCTTTGTTTGTTACATTAACATCTTCGTCAGGAATGGTATCCAAGTGATGTGGGTTTTGCATGACAGGTTTGCCCCTTTTTCTATACATACTCCTACGAACTGCAGCGATGGCTTTTCTTCCACTTTCACCTACAGCGTTTGAGACGGAATGTAGTTTAGTAGATGAAGAGGCTTCTGGCTGGGCAGACGTTCCACCTTCTTTTTCAGCAGTAGAGTTTGATTTGATTGACCTTATATCATGATGATGGTTGCGACTCGAATTGCGACTCATGGTTGAGTGAGATGTCTTATCTCTTTGTATAATACTTGGAGAATCTCTGAATGACATGGCAGTGCTTTTAATAGATCCTGAAGCTACACTTTGAGTTTGCTGCTGTGGAAGAGTAAATGAAGGCGTTGTGTCGTTCTCAGGGTTCTCGTTTTTTTGAGTACTTGCAGCATCGCTTTCAGCTAGATTTTCATCAATAGTTTCCAAATTAGTTGTCTCTATACGCGGCTCCACAAATACTGGGTCATCATTCGCCGACAAGTTCCCAGAAGATGTTGTAGCATTAGGAGATTCAGCAGCCGCATCATCAGAAAGAGCAAGTGAAGGCACAGATACGCTGATGGTAGAAATATCGGACTCAGAATAAATCTTGTCTTTACTTTCGACTGCTGGAGATTCAATGTTCTGATTCTGCTGAGATTCTGTAACTGCGTAATCATTGTTTTTTGCTGCTGTGTCATCATTTGATCCCGTTACTTTACTACCATTTTCTTTCGAAGCACTCATTGGAGCTTGATATACTTTGGCACCAGTAAAGAAGCTCAAAAACTTATCAGTACCACGTTGCTGGTTTCGACGCAAACTTCCAAGTGCTCGAGAATTTGTATGCTTGCTCTCTACACCTGATAAAGGAGAAGATAATGACTTTTCGGGATTGGCGATAGCTGGTTCATCATTAGCAATAGTTATACCGGAGTCATTGGTAGCGCCATCCATTTTTGGGACAGGCTTTCGAGTGATAAAAGTAGAAAATTTGGTGGCCCTATTGGAAGGAGATACAGGGGTAACTGAGCTATCAACAGTAGTTGCATTGGCGTGATTTTTATAGATGGCAAAATTTCTAAACGTGGAGGCTTTAGCGGCTGCTGTTTTATTATTATCGGTGTCTCTGTTTTTTGGCAAGTCCTTCTTGTATTTATCGTTAGCAACAGGAGCAAAGCGATCATGGCCGATAAGAGATATGCGTGGATTTCTTGTACCTGCTCCAGTAGCCCCTGAACCTACAGGTCTTCTTGATACTATAGCCGACATACTGGTGTTGATTACTAAGTCTGGTTTCTCTTTTGTACTTTGCTTAACAATAGGTTTCCCTTCTTTGTTGATGTGACTCTTCAATTGGGCAATGTCTAATTTTAAAAATTCATGATACTCGGCCAACCATGGGTGATCGATAATATACTGTAAAGAGCATCGCTTGGCAGGGTCGGTAACAAGGATTTTTTCTAACAAGTCGCGAGCATCTCTGCCAACATGGGATGGAAAAATTACGTGTGTTGATAGAATATAACGATACAGCTGATTTATATTGTCACTTTCTGGGTTCGATGGGTCGTCATCGAAAGGAAGAAATCCACAAAGCATTGCATACAAGATCACACCACAACTCCATATGTCCACCGCAGAACCGGCGTATAGACCAGTATTGACTACTAACTCAGGTGCAGCATAACACGGAGATCCACATGTTGTAGCCATCAGGTCGTCGGTTTCAGAGTTAAACTGATTTGCAAAACCAAAATCAGTTACGACAATGTTTCGATTTTTGTCCAACAGCAAGTTTTCCTAAAATAAGGGGTTTAGCATAAAATTGTCAGATAATGATTTCGTAGTGTTTATTTAACCACAAAATACTCCTTACTATGACTTACTAGTTTCAAATCACGATGGACTATGTTACGATCGTGCATATATTTAACACTACTGATTAATTGCGCGAAGAATCTTTTGGCATCTTCTTCTTTCAAGAACTTGTGCGCGAGAATATATTCAAATAACTCCCCACCTAAATTTCTGTTTAGTACATAAAGTAAAAATTCTGTAAAAACTCACCAGATGCATATTCTAAAATTAGACCAATGTATTTCTCGGTTTCCACAACACTGTAAAGTTTTACGATATAGGGATGATGCAGTGTCTATATAACACAACGTAAAGTTAAGATTTAAACTGGCTTCTTTGTTTACGTCAACAAAATATTACTTTTAAAACAGAAATTTCACGCTCGACTTTGTTGATGTGATTTCCTGATCCATTGGCAGTCTTTTTGATAAGCTTGATGGCGACCTATTGTACATATGCATAGATTAAGAAACATTGGTCAGTGCTAATTGTAATTATATACCTCTTGGCCTGTCTCAGTGTGAACTCCAAGTTTAACTTTTCCAAATTCACCTTCACCGAGAGTCTGCAAAAGGTTATAAGGCCCAAGCTTATTCTGCTTCTTTTGTAATGGTCTTCTAGGGAGCAGGCTGGTTGATACCGTCTTACTTGTGCTAATTATCGTATTTGCCATCTGATATATATATATATATATAAATCAAAGAAGTATATAGAAAAGAAAAATGAAAAAAAAAGGCCCAAATCTATAGATGTTTTAAATACAGTTTTTTTTTTCTAGTTTAAAGGGATAGTATACATGGCAGTCTGCCTTTACGTAATGTGCATACTAGTGTGCTTTGAATACGTAAAATTACATTTCGCTCGAAATAGAGAGATCTGAAAATACGAAAGCATTTTTTTCCTATGTAAAGCTCTGCTTTGCAGCTTCTCTCTTCCGCAAAGCCCGCGATTTCTTCTAAAAACTTCTATATTTGAATTTATCAATGAGATCGTCTTGTATAAAAAAAGAGCAACTCGCAATGTTTAATTGTTACTGCATAAAAGCCAATATTATGCTGCGAAAAAAAAGAAAGCAATTTGTACCCAATTTCTTATTGTTATAGTATCTATGTACTAAATTAATTTCATAGTGTACGACTTTTATTAAAACAGTAACTTCATTTTGCATTCACTGCATAGAGCTAACATCTGCATACATTTTGCTCAATAGACAAAATAAAGAAAGAGTGGAAGCAAATCACATTAACAATACATTTAAAATTTCTGTGCACACAAAAAATTCTTTTTTAGAGTACATGTAAACTCCCTTAAATTTCGGGTTGGTAATCATATCAATGTTTGCTTTTTTGTACATCTCTTATCTAGATAATACGCAAGCATATGTAATACATTCACAGTTATACAACAGGTCTCTCTTTTTTTTTTTTTATACACATTTTTTAATATTAAATGAAAATGTTGTGTTTGGCGATTAAATTAATTTTATTTTTTTACCCCTCTTATTTTACATAAAGAAAGTAGCAGCTAGGACACACACTACCGACGCCACGAATGCATTGCCGTAGCTCATTTGATGAGCGACTTTGTATGCTCCAGATGAGGAGGTTGTTCCCTTTCCAGCTTCGTCAGTTGCACCGTCTAAAGTAGGAGCAATTTTTGCACATGAGCTGAGATCACTTCTCTTGGGAGATATTTCTTGTCCAAGTCCATTATAATTACAAGCTTCAGCCGGTGCTGTCTTTACCAATTCCTTAAATTTCAAGTTGTAAAGCCAACTGAGCTTATCTCTTGGAGAACAGAATGAGAAGGCTCCATAAACGCCATTTTCAGCATCACCACTAATTTCAGAGCATGAAACAACGCCACACATAGTATCCAATTGAGTTCCAAGCGTGTTGTTGCCTTTTTCTCCAGCAATATTGGTAACTTTATCAGAAGCAACACAATTCATATTTTGAACCATACACTCACAAGCACCATCGGAGGGAGTAGGGGGTAACTTGGATGATGCCTTCCAATTAGCGCTGATTTCAGGACAAGTAGAGCCTTGAGATTGAGGCTTGTAAGCATCCATCTTTATACCTTTAGGCTTGGCTTCATCCATTTGTTTTTTTAGGTTTTTGTAATCTGTTAAAAGTTCTGCTTCTCCTGAAGCTGAAATTTTTACTAAGCCATATCTGTTGTTCTCTTGAGTCCATTCATATACAACACCACCTGACCAGACATCAGTCATGGAGGGTCCATAAATAGCAGCAACTTCAGTGAATTCTCTAGGGGTAACCAAGTTGCAGCCATATTCTGAGAGGAAGACAGGCTTGCTGTAGTTTTCGAATTCTTTGGTACGATCTTTGAAGCCTGATTTTTCAAATGAAGAGGCACCACACCATTCGTAGAGGTTAACTCCAAAGAAATCAGCCTATATACAAAATAAATCAGCTAATTTATAGTGTTATATTTGACAAAAGAAACATACTTGAGCACCTTCATCACCACAATTGAAATAATCTTTAATAGCGTCACGAATAAACTCATCGTCATTACTTGCATAGCCGACTGGAATCTGTCTCGATTTGGTATTTTTGATGTATGCCTTGATATCACGTAAAGCACCTTTGACATAAGCAGATGCTTGTGTATTTGTCTTGTCATTAGTGACTTCATTACCAGCGATGAAGCCAATAACATTGGAGTATTTTGCAAATGCATCCACTGTAGCTTTATAAGCGTTGTAAAGATGTACGGTGTATTCTGGGGTATTTCTGTTAATTGAAAAATGAGGTGTGGCAATATCCAATAATAAATAAATTCCTGCATCCTCAAATGATTTCATACAGGCGTCGTGATTTTTTTTAGGATCAACCTAAAAACAAACGCGAAAATTTATATTCAAACCGGCACTGTAGGAATTTTACATAAATCTCTTTTACCTCATAAACACGAACAACGTTTGTTCCCAATTTGGCCATAAGTGGAGCATCTCGGGCGCAAGCTTCTGAATCTGCCAAAGGATCAGGTGTACTGTTAGATACTTGGCCTCTAGGTTGATATGCCACACTAACAGAAATGGTGAGTACAGCGGAGCTTTTCTATCTGATCTCTTTTTTACCCTTTAATAAAAAACTGATCTTTGCTGACTGAATCAAAAAACTTGGCTCCCTTAATAACAATGGGATTTAATGCGAGGGTCGAACTAGCAGCATAAGCCAACAAAAATAGGGTAGCTGTGATTTTCATGATTATTCTCAAAGTAACGAAGGGGAAGAAAAGAGAAATAAATCAAAGAAAGGGTAGGTCGAATATGTTTTTATTGACATTGTTATTGTTTGGCCACTAGGAGTCATACATGCGTTCCATTTATCACAGGGGAAGAATGTTTAAAAAGCTCTCTAAATTCAATGGAATGATTAAATGTTTGTGTGTATACACACTAAATAAAATTTTAAAATATTTGCCCAGCACTTAGTTTGAATAGCATTACCATGTATATAAAAGGGATAGTGTTCAGTATATACACAATGATAATACAATGTGTGTTCTTGTATATATGCTTATACCGCATTTTTGAAATAACAAGATATGAACTTCATGCAAGCTTTGAAATATTTTCTTGAGCCTAGAGTATAATTTCAATAGGAATTTTCAGATTAGACCACTGGCTATTACGTTGTTTAAAGACAATAGAATACAATAAAATAGCAAAAAAATAAAAGGGGGTGACTTTAAGGGGTTCTATCTAAACAATTTGCATAAACTTTCAACTTTTTTTATTCTCCAAAGGATACACACACACACACACAAACTTATTTATGGAGGTCGTATATTATATTATTATTAACTTATTGGCCACCCATTTCCTTAGCAAGTTCTTCAGCACGCTTTTGAACGTCATTGATATCACCTTGCATGTAGAAAGCGGATTCGGGCAAAGCATCGTGCTTACCAGACAAGATTTCCTTGAAAGAGCGGATGGTATCAGTGAGCTTGACAAGACGGCCTTCATAACCGGTGAAAACTTGAGCGACAGCGAAAGGTTGAGACAAGAAACGTTGAATCTTACGAGCACGTTCGACAACGAGCTTATCTTCTTCGGAAAGTTCATCCATACCCAAAATGGCAATGATATCTTGAAGAGACTTGTAGTTTTGGAGGATTTGTTGAACTTCAGTAGCGACTCTGTAGTGTTCTTCACCGACGATACGGGGATCGAGGATACGAGACTTGGAATCGAGAGGATCGACAGCGGGGTAGATACCCAATTCAGCAATAGAACGAGACAAGACAGTAGTGGCATCCAAGTGAGCGAAAGTGGTAGCAGGAGCAGGATCGGTCAAATCATCAGCGGGGACATAGACGGCTTGGACGGAAGTAATGGAACCGTTCTTGGTAGTGGTAATACGTTCTTGCATACCACCCATATCAGTGGAAAGAGTGGGTTGGTAACCGACAGCAGAGGGAATACGACCCAAAAGAGCGGATACTTCGGAACCGGCTTGAGTGAATCTGAAAATGTTATCAATGAAAAGCAAGACATCTTGACCTTCATCGTCACGGAAGTATTCAGCAATGGTCAAACCAGTCAAGGCGACACGAGCACGAGCTCCTGGGGGTTCGTTCATTTGACCGAAAACAAGAGCACACTTGGAATCACCATCGAGCTTGATGACACCAGTTTCAATCATTTCGTGGTAAAGATCGTTACCTTCACGAGTACGTTCACCGACACCACAGAAAATAGAGTAACCACCGTGAGCCTTGGCAATGTTGTTGATCAATTCTTGAATCAAGACAGTCTTACCGACACCAGCACCACCGAAGAGACCAATCTTACCACCACGAGCATAAGGAGCCAATAAATCGACAACCTTGATACCAGTTTCGAGAATTTCGGGAGTAGGAGATTGGTCAACGAATTCGGGAGCATCAGCGTGAATAGCACGGTGTTGCTTGGCACCAATAGGACCACGTTCATCGATGGGTTCACCAATAACGTTGATGATACGACCAAGGACTTCCTTACCAACAGGGATGGTAATAGGAGCACCGGTGTCAACAACCTTTTGACCACGGACAAGACCTGAAATAAACCAATTCAATTAAAAACTGGAGAAAACAAGCAATATGAGAAAAATCTTTACCTTCAGTACCATCCATAGCAATGGTACGGACGGTGTTTTCACCCAAGTGTTGAGCGACTTCAAGGACAAGACGACCACCAGAGAAATCTTGAACTTCAAGAGCGTTCAAAATGGCAGGTAACTGATCTTGTTCAAATTGGACATCGACGACAGCACCAATGACGGAACTACAAGACATGAGATTAATAAGACTGAAATCAATAGCTAATGTACTATATTATATATACCGAATTTGACCAGCGCTGGCAGCAGAAGCATAGTTTCTAGCTATAAAACTATTTAATTACGACTGTATTAATTGAATGTCAACGTTTTATGTCTCACCTTGTCTAACAGCAAGACGAGCAGTACTAGCACGAGCGATAGAACCAAGTGCACGGGAAATGTACATTTTTCTTTAATGAGGAAAAAAAAATAAACAAACCAAGTACCCCACCATATAAAAAAACAACGCGGTACTTGAATAAGCAAGGGGTCTGTTGAAGTCACTTTTTTTAAATAACATTGATGAATTATTTTAAAAAACTACGAAATTTTACTCAATTCACTATAATTGTAATTTCTCAGGAACAGTACTGAAAGTAAAGACATGGTACATTTATTATATATAGTACCTACTGTATAATTATAGCGTAGTGTTCTTGGTAAATATTACTAAAGAAAAGTCAACTAGAGTGGTAAGCTGCTTGATTCTAGCTAAATGCGTATCAAATAAGTAGTACAGAAGAGGTATAGTAATATTAAAGCGTATGGTTTAATGAATAAAATACAATGCATGTTAGGCATACTTTTTTACTCCAACAGGTATCGCTAATTTCTTTTTTAATCTGCTGTATTCATCAACCAGCCTATAGTACTCAGCAGATTGGTCCATAGCTTTTGTTTTTAACGTTTCAAAATCACAATCATCACATTTCAGCTCTGTAATTTGAGCATTAAGTGCATTGACTTTGTTTTTATAATCATCTATTAATGAAAGCAATCGTTGTTGTCCTTTCAATACTTTAGTTTTCTGGATATAATGTAAACACTGAATGTTAATAATTATACTCAAAATGTTGTGTGATAAATCTCACCTCAGACTTTGCTTCTTCCAATTGCTTTTCGCGCTTTAACAACTCAAGTAAAAGCATACTTGTTCTTTCCAAAATGCTAAAATATATACTTATGAGCACATTATTATACTCTCGACAACTAGTTACAAAGACAATAAAAGAGTAAATCCTGTGAGATAAAGGTTTCTTTGAGTATAGAACCGATTGGCTTTTTGATTTGTTTGGAAGCTATAATCCTGAGGAGGACGTGATCCATCGCCCACAAGTTCAGACTCAATACGATACAGGCGGGAAATAGTATCTAAAGCAAAACAATGTAAGATTGTTCGAGAATAGGTGCAAAGCCCTTCTTACCAATGAATAGTATAAAGATAAACCTAGATCAAATATGAGTTATTATACATTTGTTAAAAATGCCTTTTATGTTCGTTACCCAAAAATTAACTTGAAGGTGTACAATACTTCAACCATCTATTATTTATGGAAACACCTTTGTCAGTCCTGAAACCTCAAGAACAAACACAGAAAAAAAAAAAAAAAAAAAGGGACAATTACTAAAGGAGACGTAAATGTAAAAGTAAGTATAGCAAGACGCCATCGAGAAGGTAAAGGCAACTATAAACAAACTCATCAAGTTAGCATACTTTTTTTGTTGTTTCCCTCGACCACTATTTCTTACGGCTAAGAGACCGAAAAGAACTGTCTAAAAAAAAAAGATAAATGACCATAAACTCTCATGCAAAGAAGCTTGCTTTACCTCTATGATAAGCATACAAAATGTAGCAACGTAGTAGATTGCCATTTTATAATAATGTTGAAATTTACTTGGTGTAAAAAAGAAAGAAAAAATAATGTTTTCTTATGTTTTATAATAATATTGATATTGTCTACGATCAGTAACTCAAAATCCTGTCCTACAATCACCTTTTTTCGAGTTCCAACAAGAACAGAGAGGCCAAAGAATACTTTGTCTAGAGTTCTTACTGTAAAATTAATTGAATAATTAACAGATGAAGTTCAATCTACTTTCAAGAATTCTGCGCCATGAATGAAGTTATTGTATTAAGAGGGACATTCAACGTTAATTGGGAAAAGTGTTCTATATGTCTTTTCATGGTATGTATATAATTCACATTTTTGTCACAGTAAGGCACAGAAAATAATAATAAATCTTTAATGGTAAACTCACAGGTGAAAGCTTTAAGGTTATCTTTGAGTTACTTGTATTCCATTTTTGAATATAATTGCAACCTTGCAAAGTTCTCACGAGTAAATTCAATTAAAGAAGTCACTATAGCACAACGTGGAAAATATTTTTTTGGCTTCATTTACTCGATAAAGAAGTGAGATAAACAGCAAGGAGTATTGGGGAAGGAGGGAGAATATCGGACACGTTTTGATTGGATGATCTATTTTTGTACCCTGAGCCAAAAATTTAAAATTGTCTAAATCAAGTAAAGATTGTCCAGTCAATTTAAATTCATTATTGTACCTGCAAAAAAAAAAAAAAAAAAAACTTTTTCTATCTTTCTTTCTCCTCTTTCTTTTACCTTAAGAATGTTAAAGAATACAATTACAGCGACAGTGGCGAAACAACAAAGAGGATTTTCTAAAAGTAGTCCCTCATCAGCGCTTCAATTTATAGATACTCGCTCTTTACCATTATTTGATTTCTTTGCACAAACCAAGCCTACACGTTCCTATATTTTGGGCCATGGCGCATCTGGATTCTCCAAGAGACGACAACTCAATCATATACCCATTAACACTACACCTTTATCTGTAAGCGCACAAGTCGGTGAAGACGCTTATTTTAGACGCTCTGATGCCATTGGAGTTGCAGATGGTATTGGTGGCTGGTCAACAACTGCAGGTAAAAAAAAAAAAATTTTTTTTTCGTGATGTGCGGAGATGATTTTTTAACGGATCTATTTCCTTAATAGGTTCCAATTCAGCACTTTACTCCACTTTATTGATGCACTATGCTAACCTCGAAATGGATCGTTTTGAAGATACTGAAGATCCCTTGTTTTTTCAATACGATGAGACCAATCCCATGGATATCTTACAACGTAGTTACGAACATAGCTTACGTGCTGCCCAACAAACTGTAGGCTCTACTACAGCCTGTCTTGCTGTGTTGCGCAAAGACCAGCTTCGTGTTGCAAACATTGGCGACTGCGGTATTTCCATTATCCGCAACAACCACTATCTATTCCGTAGTGAAGAACAACAGCATGCTTTCAATTTCCCCTATCAACTCGGTGCTCATTCAAGAGATAAACCCTGTCATGCTCAATCATTCACGATACAGGTACAAAAGGGTGACATCATTGTTTTGGGTACCGATGGTTTGTATGACAATCTATTTGACAAGGACATCTTGAAACTTGTACAGAATCATGTGCATGCTCACACTTTGCCAGCAGCAGCTCATCGTCCACCACGCGTAGGAAATTTACAACCACAACTTTTGGCGGATGTTCTTGCGAATACCGCCAAAGAAATCAGTGAATCCAAAAAAGTAGATACCCCCTTTCAAAGAAAAGCCATGCGTGAAGGGATACTCGTAGAAGGTGGCAAACCAGACGATATCAGTGTTGTTGTTGCCGTTGTTAAAGATTGTGAAGATTCTCCCGATCGTCGTCTTTAACTGTATATATATATATTATAGACATTTACCCTAGCATTATTATTTATTTAATAGAATCCATTTGCATGAATTATTCCGACAATAAAATTACTTCCTTAGAACTATTATAGTATTAAAAACATGAATATTTTTTTTTATTTTATTTTAAACGAAATTACATACAAAAAACAGGTAAATGAAATATGAATCTTTTTTTTTTTTTTTAAGCAGTGCCGGCAAGTTCGTCCTTACCAATGATGTGAACCTTAAAGCCAATCTTGCGAAGTTCAGCAGCGTCTAATAATAAACGACCATCAAACAAGAAAGCAGGCTTATGCATGTTGTCGTAAATCTTTTGATAATCCAATTGATCAGCCTTGAATTCATCCCATTCAGTGACAATAACAACAGCATCAGCATCCTTAGCAGCTTCATAAGCACTACCGCAAATAGTGATGCTCTTTTCAACTTGAGCACGGTTGTCAACAACACCAGGTTCAGTAAGGTCCATGTAAATTTGTTCATGTTCAACCTTAGGATCATAAATAGCGACATGGGCATTTTCTTGAATGAAATCCTTGATCAAAGTAATAGCAGCAGATTCACGGGTATCACCAGTATCCTTCTTGAAAGCGAAACCAAGAACGGCAATACGCTTATGAGTAATGGTATTGAAAAGGGTAGAAATGATCTTCTTGACGAAACGCTTCTTTTGATATTCGTTCAAAGTATATACCTGTTTCCAGTATTCAGCAACTTCAGGTAAGTTTAATTGAGTTGAGAGATAAACCAAGTTGAGAATATCTTTTTGGAAACAAGAACCACCGAAACCAACAGAGGCCTTTAAGAATTTAGGGCCCAAACGACTATCACGACCAATAGCATAAGCGACTTCATCAACATCAGCTCCAGTGGCTTCACAGACAGCGGAAAGAGCGTTGATAGAAGAAATACGTTGAGCAAGCATAGCATTGGCAGCCTAGAATGAAACAATCAGATAAGACCAATACCCAAAAAAAAAAAAATTTTTTTTTTTTTTTAATCTAGCACTCTCTCCCCTCTCACCCAACAAAAAAACTTACCAACTTAGAAAGTTCAGAGGACCAAAGATTAGTGGTGATAACACGATCCTTAGGGACCCAGTTTTGATAAACTTCAGCTAAAGCAGTTTGAGCAGCAATACCTTCAGGAGTTTGAAGAGCACCGATCAAAACACGATCGGGGTTGAAAAGGTCACTAATGGCAGTACCTTCTGCCAAGAATTCAGGGTTAGACAAAATATCGAAACGAACTTCTTTAGTACAGTTGGCATCAAGAATAGTGCGCATGCTTTCAGCAGTACGGCATGGAACAGTAGATTTTTCGACAACAATCTTGGAGCTCTTGGCTACTTGAGCAATACGACGAGTAGCACCTTCAATGTAACTAAATACGGCGCGAATTAGAGAAAAAAACTCCCAATCACGTGCAAAATATACTTTACGCAAGATCAGCAGCCATACCAGCACCTAAACCAGTCTTTTTGGTGGGTGTATTGACTGAGACAAAGATTAAGTCAGCTTCTTGAATAGCAGTGTCAATATCAGTAGAGAAAAACAAGTTCTTTCCACGACGATCAAAGACAACCTCTTCTAATCCAGGTTCATAAATAGGAAGCTTATCAGAGTTCCAAGCGTCAATACGGGCTTGGTTCAAATCGACAATGGTCACCTTGATGTGATGACATTTATAGGCAATGACAGCACAGGTGGGACCACCTAGTTAAAAGATGTCAAGATGACGCAGATGCACAGACATGGTAAAACTTACCAACATAACCAGCGCCAACACAACAAATATTCTTGACTTGAACCATAGTTAATATAAAAAAAGAGGTTTAGATAAGAAGAAAAAGAAAAGAGAAAAGAAAAAAAAAAGGATTTATTTATATACATTGCCAATATATTTAGAAACTGCTAAAAAAAACTTCTTAAAATAAGATGAACTCCGTTCAAAAGTGTTATACAATTAAGAGAATGGTATATAAGCATAGTATGGAAATCATCCAAGTCGTTTTTAAGTCACCTTTTTTGACTTTACTCGCTATAATAGAACACTGCTCTTATTTTTAATGGATAAAAGCTCTAGTCATAGAGGTAACAAGTCTTTGGATCAGTGCCATTTTTAACTTTTTCATTGTGTACACAGAGTGTGCCATAAAGTTGAAGCTGTTTGAGGCAAGACTCCCCCTTAAGACAGCCCATAAAAATCGAATAATACACTCGATAGCCACACGTGTTAAAGTCTGATGGTATCTAGTGGGTAATACTGAGTCTCTTAAACGGGACATGGCGCCTCAGTATATATAGTTGTTCCTGAAATGCATGGAGCAGTAGATTATTAAAACAACGGACGATCATCTTTTCTCGGTATCGCGGCATTTCAAAAAAAAAAAAAAAAAAAAAAAAGAACATCTCAAACTTTGATGAGGATTGATGGTTGATGTTATGCTATAACACTTCGCCGTTCCGAGCTGTAGAGTCATATAGTGCACAAGATAAATGACCTTTTGACACCGCATGGCTTTGCTAAAATTAGTCTCCATATGTACTTCCCGAGACAAACTTTACTGTTATCTTGAAAAATCTTGAGCTTATTTTTGTTTGTTTGTTGCTAGGGCGATCGTTAATAGAAAAAAAGTTCAACACACTTCCTACAACGTATAATCTAATTATAGCATCAATCATTGCAATAGTTTTTATCATTTAAGCATGTAAATAATCTCTCTCGTTTTGAAACAGGTGATGTTCCACTCTTGAATAATCAATGTTTCAAAACCAGATGGTCTATATAACAAAGAAGAAAACTACTCTATATACATTTATTATGTAGTTTCAGATGTTGAGTGACGCATTATTCACTAAAAAAAAAAAAAAAAACAACCTTAAAAATAGATGGGCTTTTTGTAATATTAATAGCAAAATTGTTTGACACAAAAAGGGGAAGGGGAGGAGATGCGTGTAAAAAAAAGGAAGACTATTTTATTGCACAAGTTTTGCATTAATCAAACAAAAAAGGAGCATTGTTTAGCAACAACAATAACATGTGAAATATAGGTAGTAGTTCTCTTGAAATCACAAGCAGTAACAAACAATCATTTGTGAGAAAAATGAGAGGTCACATTCACATCTTTTGATTTCAATAACAACAAGAACAACAAGCTGTAAAATATTGTTGAAATTCTTTTTTTTCTTCCCCCCCCCCTTTTTTTTTTTTTGGTTTTCTGTTACTATGACAACTCACTATGACGACGAAGATATTCGATCTACGGCAACATCTTCTAACGAAAGAAAAAAAAGAAGAAGGTTTCAGTTTGCAAACACACCAATGTCCTTTCGTTCTTCAAAAGCGAGTATAAATTCTTGGAGAGAAAGAAGAATAAATTGGATCAGACAGCTTCACTTGCCTGATTTTGAAACAAAAATACATTGTAATCAATGCGAGAAGTATGTTCAAACTAGAATTAGATATAAAAATGGATCTATGGTCTATTTAATGTCCTTTATATTGTAAGCCTAAATAACACCATTATGTAATGCATTAAACCTAATCCTTTTTTATTGTAGATTATTATGCACTGTATTCCTTTTCTGGGTACCCTTTTATGTAAAATATTTCAAAGGTAAATCTTTCTTTCATTAACTGAATTCACATTTCTAATGGGTATAAAACCAAGATGTAGCTCATTACTGTCCTGGCTGTGGCAAATGCCTAGGTGTTTCTTATAAACTATAGGCCCCTTATAACCCATCCCTCCCTCCTCAAGTTGACAAGTACAGTAAACATGCTCTCTTCTGCGAGTCAATTTTACATCCAGTAACACGTGTATCTAATTGATCGTCATATCAAGGTTTTTCCAAAATACTGTATATACTACTTAAATAATATTACTGTATTAATCAATCCTCAACAGTAAATATATCTGTCATAATAGATCATTTATACAAAAGAACAGCTTCCTCTGGCAATTAAAAAAATAAGTTTTTTTTTTTTCTTGCAAGTGAAACAATTGGACGCTTAATAGTGCCTTCTTCTTTCTGTATTTAATGTTATTGTTGGTGATGGTTTTAAGTATTTTGGCACTCTTTAAAATAATAAAGAGAAGGCCTCAATCGAAAAGGTATCATTAAAATGTAAGGTCTGGTAAAGGGGGGGGGGATTCCCACTTTAGATGTTTTGAAACCTAGCCAGTTTGGCTTAATAAAGGTGCGCAAAGGACACTTTTTTGTGCAAAAGGCCCAGACATGACAAAAAGAAAAAAAAAATTAAGCTGACATTTAAAGATTCTTTTCTTTTTCATTCATACTCAAGAAAATGGACGAGATTTGTCAAGATGATCAATGGTTTGAACAAGCCTTTACGTACATGAGCGCGCATGACATTCCTTTATCGAACGAAAAAAAGCTTCATGTAAAAAAAAAAAAAAAAGAAAAAAAAAACGCCATTGTTACCCTCAACATTTTATTAAATGATGATGTTCCTTAAAATAGTTTTATGGTCTCTTCAAGCAAGCCACTGTTGGTGACATCAATATTGAAAAACCAGGATTGTTTGATTTTGTAGCTCGAGCTAAATATGATGCTTGGAAACGTTTTGGTGGCCTTTCCTTCCGTGATGCACGTAACTTGTACATTCAAAGTGTGGAAGACTTGAAAGTGGGTTGGTCGCGTGAAGGCGAATACGAGTATACCCCTACAGCCGAGGAAATTAAGGTAAAATACTTGTTTTTTTTTTTTCTTACGGTACGAGAATACTAAGAAACTTTCTAGCAAGGTGAAGGTATTAGTAACAATTATGTTAGTTCAATGGCTTTTGAAGAGGAAGAAGAGTATGTCCTTCCCCTTTATTCAAGCAATATGGCTAATATGCTTATTTTAGAGAAACGGATGATATTTTTGGGTTCACGCGATCAAATAATGTGAGCAAGCTATTAGAACTCTTGAAGCAAAACCCGGAATTAATAGACACAAAAGAGGAGGGTCTAACTTCTCTTCATATCGCTGCAGACAGAGGATATACAGATGTTATTCGACTTTTGCTAGATCGTGGCGCTGATATCAATGCTAAAACAGACGATGAAGACACTGCCCTTCACTTAGGTAAAGTAAGCACTGTGCATTACACCACTATGTAAATGACTTATCGCGTTTGTATTTAGCTTGCATTGCTGAACAACTAGACACTGCGAACTTACTATTGCAAAGAGGCTGTGACAAAACCTTATTAGATTCAGAAGGAAAGACAGCTTTTGAACAATCTGATAACTCTTTCACTGAACAATTGTCATTGTAAATATTGTGTATTATTCTACAGAAAGTTTTATTATTATGTATAAAAAGAGAGAGAGCTTCTCTAAGCACCAAAATGAGCTTTGTAAAAAGAAGGAGGTAATTTTTCAAGCACACTGAACTTGGGTCTTTCAATCATCACCATTTGATTTTCAGCAAAAAAGTTACAATATAAGATTTGCTGATATTGGTATGAAAGTGAAATGGTTAATTCGTCCTCTGTTTTGGGTTTTACGCTTTCGACATGCTGATTCTTTCTTTTACCAAGTTTTTTACTAACTGGCTTTTCTTGAATATCTACAAGACACATGTATGTGCTACCATACAAGATCATCTTATCTTTATCTGCAGGATTGTACATAACACCTCGAATACGATCTCTCATTTCTAAAAGTCTAGATTTGCTCATATCTTGATGTGTACTGGACCAGTTTGTTAATCGCTTGTGTTCAACATCGTAGATATAAAATGAATTGGTTGCTAAAGCCACTAAAAGCTCATTAGGTCTAAAATCGTTGAATGATAATGCTGTATGGGGAATAGATCCTTGAGGAAGTTGAAGGTGATGCTAAAAGATATAAGTCACTTGTTTACTTTGTGCGTTAAAAGAATGTACCTTTAAGTTATCTAAATTGAATACATGGATACGATTCAAATCGTCGCCTGTTACTAACCATTGACCATCTGAACTGACATCTATGGAAATAACAGTGGCTACATGAGGGTCATCTAATTCATGTCCTTCACTATCTAAACCACGATGATGTCTGAACTCGCGTAAAACTTCAAACTTCTCTTCTTCCCAATGTGTAAGATCGACAATAAGAATACGTGATTCAGCCGTCGCAATAATAAGTTTATCAGATCCAGGTGTAAATCGGACATGGTGTGCACCGGCTGCTGCATTGTGTGTTGCTAAATAAGTATTTAATCCTTTTTCAAAAGCTCTAAATTTCTTGACTTCTAATTGACCTGGCTCGGACTATCATAATACTGTAAATAATCTATTTCGTTTTTTAATCATATCCACTTACACTTTGGTTCACTCTAAATAATCGAACATTTTCAACGTCAGAAACAGCAATCCATGATGCATCCTCAGATAATGCGCTAGATGTGATATTGCAGTCAGGCTTAAGCTTGAGTTCTAGAGCCAATTGATGTGGTTGAACCATTTCAGGAAGTGCAGGTCGTTTGGAAGAAATATCAACGTTAGCCGCCTCGCCCAATCTCCAAAGTGAGATAGAGTTGAAGTAAGTAGACATAATAAGTTTGTGAGATTTGGACATACAAACAATGTATTTGTGAGGGAATGGAGGTAATCGGTTTTGAATTAATTTGGGGAATTCTATAGCAGGACAAGAAACCAGTTCCACATCAACACCACCAGACACAACAGAGTTAATATGTGGTCTTTCATCAAGTGCAATTCCGCGAATATCATGCCAATGGTATCTACGCATACCCACATTGATCCAGTCGTGCACTAAGCCGTCTTTTTTCGTGTTGTTTTTCTTTCCTGCACGTTTAAATGACACAATCTTACGATCTACACCAGCTGTGAATACTCGATTACCGTCTTTGGATGCGGCCATACAGAGTACATCGGCACCGTGAGCATTAATAGATTGTCTCATTGTACCGTTCTTGTTGTCCCAAAATGTAACACAACCACGGGAATCGCCAGATACAACTGTATCGTTCCTAATAATAGATAATGTCAGTGACTCTACTTTTTTTTTTTTTTTTTTACTTTTCAAATTTACTTTAAAGCAGCTACGGCCCAAACTAGAGTTTGTTCTTTGCGGTTTTTTCCAACAGTCATACGATGAATAGTTTTGCCTGTATGTGGGTTCCAAGTTCTAATAGCGGAATCGGATCCACCAGAAACGATATATTCATCATTGGGAGCCCATGCAACTGACAAAACACGGCCCTTTTGTGGTTCAAAACTGCGAATATATTCCAGGTTTCCATCAGCAATATCAAACATACGAATACAACCATCTTCACAACCTGCTGCTAAACGTGTGCCCTTACTGTTAACAGCTAAACACCAAACAGCTCCACCATTAGAATCGCACGTTTTCTATTACAGAATACTGTTCAGTTACTGATTTACTAAAAGAATTTGCAGTGTTTTTACCTTGGCAGTTAATGAAATGGTGTCCCATTCAATAATGTAAGGATTTAAACCAGAAGAAAAAAGACGAGGAGGACTATTCTTTAACAATTCCAACTCTTTGGCAATATCTTCGGGATCGTCTTCGGGATCAGGGTTAGCAATGACAGATTGGTGTGCCCAGACAACACTTTCAACAGAAAGATCTTCACCGCCAGGAATGGTTTTCTCAAGTCTGTACTTGTAAGTAGGATCCCAGATCTCGATATTACCGTTTGCTCTACCAACGGCAAGTCGTGTATCTTTGACTGTGGTTGGCGTGAAATCAAGCGAGTTGATGGCTGCAGGTTGATACTCTACAAAACGACAGCGGTGTACCTCCATTGTTGCTTTAAACTAACAAAAAGTAAACCTATAAAAAAAAAAAAAAAAGTAAAAAAAAAAAATAGTGAGACGGTCATTCGTGACTTCATTATTTTAAATTTGCCAAAAGATCTCCTGGGTAACAGTGCGAGCTTTTTTTGCATTAAGCAGCAAAGGTTCAACAAAGTGAAAGTATCTATATGATTAGCAAAACCCTTTACTTTTAAGAAGAATTGTATGATGTAAGGTAAGTAGAATTATTTCTAAACAGAGTAGTGAATTATGTAATTAAATGTCAAAACCTAAAGAAGAAAAATAATGAATGCGCAACCATATACGGTAACCATCTTTTTTTTTTTTTTTTTTTTTTTTCGCTCCTATAAAGGAAGTAACTTGGAGTACAATTCTTGATTTGTTTTCTAAATCTGGTAATGTTTATTGAAATTGATTGGCTTATACTCTTCTTTCTAATACTTGCCACTCTATATCAATCATTAATTATGCCCATCCAAGTATACCCTTTTTGAGCTTCGGCGCGGCTATGTTTCTTTTACTATATAAATGAATACTTTAACCTCGTTTCTTCTTTTATTTTTTCTTTTTTACTATTCACACAATGCCTGTTCAGTGGAGTTATGCAAACGGCTGTAGCTGGGTTCCCCTTGATAGTACTACACAAAGTAATTTAGAAACTCTTTGGAGAAACAATGCGTCAGACTGGGTTAACTGCCAAACTTTTCGTGCTCCTGTCTACGTTGATATGTCTCGAATGTCGATTACATGTAATGGCTATGCGTACACTATTGTTCGACGTGTTGTATAATGAAAAAACATACTATATCAAAAGCAGACAACTTTCAAACAAATCAAAAAAATAGACTTTAACTTTTTACATTTGGCATTATATAAAAAAGAGCTTTATTTAGAATAAACTTACATTACATGCTTGCTATATTATTTCGGATACTTGATGCGTCTTTCTCTACCACATAAATGTATATATATGGTCGATCACATGGCTTATGTAATGTTTGTCAGAATATATGTAGATCTGCGTCAAAGGTCGGTCTGACGTTGGTGGATCGCACTGCTCCCATATTTTTAAATGAGCTTTCCTACATATAATTCTGCTTCATGGCTTTTCTTAAGCTAAGTCTGTTGATATTTTGTTTTTATATACATATATTGACTTATTTTTGCAATATAATTGGAAATGGGTTTTACCAAGACCTTACCAACAAAGCGCAAATAAAACGGGAGTTTAGTTAGTCCTAAAACTGGATTTTCTTTTAACCACAATTTTCTTGAACAAATGATACACTTTACCTTTTACGTAAGGCATTAAAGTTTATAACATTTTGAAATAACTCCAGTTGCTGAAGGTACCCTATCGTGGGTCGAAATCTCCTGACAAATGTGGCCAATCCGTTTTTATCTACGGTTATTGATCGAAAATGTAAAGATGGGTTTGGTAGTAACCCAAACAGGTTTGGCAGAGGGCGCCTGCGAACGTCAAAAGGTTTATGATACTTATGTTCGAGTTCATACTTTGACAAAATATAAGAAATTACGGGTATGTATTGACCTGGATCATTGAACAATGTGGCCAAAGTGACCCTTATAACTAGATGCTTCTTTTCAGAACAATGGCCACGGCAGCAAACACTCGAAAAATTACCTTACAGCATGCTTTCAATAAAACAATTCAGTTTGTTACTCGTAAAGGGCTGATTGAAGAAGAGCACGAAAGAATACCCGTACCGTTGAAGGATGTTGCTTTCGATTCATTTGCTACCAATTTTAAAAACATATGGAGCAACAAAAAAATAATCAATAAGCTGCTAAATAAACTGTTGGACGTACTCCTGAAAATACACTTATCACCGATCAGAGAAGCTGTAATATAAAGAATTTATCAAGGCGAAAAAAAATCGAAAAAGAGCGTGAGTATCGGGGAAAAGGTGTCAATAGGACCAATTTTGGGGAACTTTCTCGTGATCACCAAAGACTAATATTTCGGGATATTGGCTATAAGCTGAAGAAACTTATGAAGAAACTTTTGCGGCTGGAGAAAGGAGACGCCAAAGATGGAACAAAAATTAGCAACTGTAAGCGACAAATTGGCTACTGTATTAACAAGAAGGCCTTTTACGCAACTCAGGTAAACCCTTAATCCTATGGATATTTGGCTTACTGACAGAATGTTTTGAACTTTAGATCAAACAACCAAAAGTTGGCCAAAAAAGAAAGGTTCCCTCATCAAGTAGTACTGCTTCATATCAACCAGAAAGTGTAAGGATTTCTTAAATACAAGCATTTGTTTTTTTATGGTATTTACTAAAATAGCTTATTATAGTCCAAACGATCAAGAAAGGGAAAAGAAAAAGAAACACCTCCTAGAACAAAATGATCATCGGAGCCTTCTGCGACCAGAGCAAACCTTAATGATACGCTATTACTTGATGAAGGCGTGCTACCAGAAGAAGAAGCTCTTTGAGAAGAAAATGAACAGGCTCCATTAACAATGATCGAACTCGCAGACGATTGAACCAATTAACAGGATTCATAAAACACTTGCTCTTTATGAACGAGACTCATTGACTGTCTCCGCTTTGAACAAGGAGTGCTCTTTTAATGATATAGATACAGAGGAGTCTCGAGTTTGCATCATGCTTTATCAGCGTTTGAAACCATATATACCGCACAAAAAAACATTACGCTTTACCAAGCTTTCAAGTACCGTTTGTTATACTTGCCAGCGATATCCTTTCCTACGCTGGCTACCGAAAATTTGCTGTCTCGCTATGCCCCATGCCGTCTACATCGGTTAACGCACTTCGAATGAATAGAGTCTCAGTTTATACTTTGTTTTGCTTTTATGGTGAAAGTTGTCTCGTTTCATGACTTTGAGAAAAACGAAATTTCAACACAAGCAGAGGCGTTGAATCAGAAAGATATTGTATGTAATCAATTTTTCGGTTACGAGACGTTACAAAGCGACTGTAACAGCAAAAAGTTGAAGTTTTCGCACAATATTACAGTCTTGCCTGGTGTTAAATATGCTCGGATCCTAGCTACTGAGAGAGAAAACGTTCATTCTTCTAGATATCCTCAATCAGCCTTCCGGGCCAAGGTTCAACTTACCGTGGAAAGGGATAGGTGAGCACTGGCAGAGAACAAAAGACAACAAAGGTTTGCTAGATGTGGAGATAAAACGTTATGAAAAGTCCAATAAAATGACACTTCAAGATATTCAAGTTTAGCGGAAGCGACTGGATAATTTAGAAACTACAATCAAAGAAATAAAGCATTCAAAATGGGAAAAATCTGTACCTCCAGCCGTCAAAGAGAACAGACCAGACCAACAGCCAGAAAAAAATTAACGTCTATATCAACGTACGAAATGCTATACAATTATTGCAAAGTTGGAGCGAATCCTGTCAGACGGTACGTTCCAGCAGTACGTGCGGATAAAAGTTCAAAGTTTAAAGAAAATGCCTACCTATACTCCTACCTAACATCCACAAAAGGTCATCAGCACGGCACCAATGATCGACAAAGCTGAAAACATCTTGCTACATAACGAGCATCAATATTTTCGCGAGAGTTTTACTTTCTCAGGTACGGACAATGGGATAGTAAAAATGACTGAAGGTGTTCCCATGAAATTCAATGATTTTTTATATCATTTAAAGTTGTAACTATAACCGTTTCACCGCTTTGGGAACTGGAGTAGAAGAGCAAGTAGAATATAAAGAGCTACCTAAACCTTTCACCACGCATTTCGGTGACATAGACCTTGGTGGTGGTTTTTATAGAAGCCGTAAAAGACTCGAATTTAGAAAAAGGCAAAATAAAGAGATTGTCAATATTGAGAAAGAGCTGTCGGAACAAGGTTTAAAGAAAGCAATTACTACCGCACAAATTGGGCAAAACTATCGTACACACTGTTCACACAGAAGACAATTGCAAGACCTCTACAACTTACCGAATAAAGAGGCCCATTTAAAACGAAAAAACGTGCACATCAACACGAAACATAGAGACAGATTGTGTTCTAAAGAACGTCAAGCCCTTGGCCTATGTCATAAAAAAAAAAACAATGTCAAAAATCTTATCATATTTATAGGGAACCGAGAAACTGGTGTATGTAGCTCACTTAAAGGTCGTAGAAGATATGGTGTCACTTGGAAACAGCAAAAGCATGCTCGTTATACTGGTGTATGTATAACAAATGAAAACAAAACGTTCCAAATATGTGTGTTCTGTCAGCTGCAAAAAGAAATACACAAACTAAAGACAGCATTTCTGCTGTTGCCATTGCATTGTCTGGTCTTGCAACTGTATTATTTCAAGACACTTTTCCTCAATCCCGAACTAAAATCAGTCAATCCAACACTCAATTTAATTTTTAAACCGAAGCATCCAGCGGGCATGTCCTTCTAGGGACTAAAAGGTAAACAACAGCATTGTAGTCATAAGAGTTCTCCAAGATTAACTGACTTTTAATATAATTACGTGGAAATTTAGAAAGAGCAATTTTTCTTTTCCAATATCGTCGGAACAATTGTCATCTAACTTGTTCAATATAACAGCAAAAACGTAGTCATTGACTAGTGATTTTGATTTCTTATTGCTAAATTCATTCCTGATAGTATCCATTTTGTCTGTTATTCCGTTTCCAAAGTTGTTATAAATATTGTCGATATTGAGAAGTAAATTCTAAACAACGTAAAAAATAAGTTATTAACCAGGGCTAAATCTTGGTACACGGACTCCTTTAAATATCTGATAGTTCTCCAGACAATGAACCCTATTTCTCACTATAATAAATCAACCGTCAGAGAATAAAGAGCCATAAGCAAGTCGACAGACTGGCAATATTCTCCTTATTATGTATAAATAGGGGCAGCGTTTATGATTATTCTTTTTCTTTTAATCTTATTTTCTACATGCTAGGCAAACTCTATTGAGAACCCTGGTGCGTGGAACTTTACTCACTTTGACGTTTCCAATTGACGTGTCTCAAGTCTTGTCCCTGAATAAAGGATTACTAAAAGACTCATTTCAGGTTAAGTTCCTTTAAAAATCACTTATATAGCAACAATCAACATAACATCAGTCATAAAATATCACAACAGCAAACGCCATCCTTTACTGCAAGGAAGTTTCAGATGTAAGTATTTGACAAACAATGAATTTACAAACTTCCTAATATGTTTGTAGAGAGAGAATCCTGAGTTTGACCCTGTCAACGAAATAGACAGAGTTGTCAAAGGTTGCTGTAACCACTTCGTCAATAATAACTTTGAAATAAAAACCAATTTGGAGTCGAGTTTCTTAAAGAAGCATCTTGAACCTTTTGTAGACTTGATATTTCTACGCAACACTATCAAAAAATCTCGTCTATATCATGTACGTGCGGCTTATGCATACATTGTCAACTTTTTTTATATGAACTAAACTATTTACTTAAATAGAACTGACGCTCAGGTCGAAGATAAAAAGAAGCCAGACATTGCAATCGGAATAAAATTCAAAAGTAAAGAACGATTTTTATTTTTCATCGAAGCAAAACGTACTGGAAAAACGAGCATTTACCAGGACGAAGATGGCTATGTCAAGCTGAATAAGCAAATAAAAGTCAGTATTGAAGAGCAGATTGAGCTGGGTGTTAGGAACCCAACTTCTCTTGGCCTTCTTGTTGAAGGTAATATATTTGTGGTAGACACTACCAATACGAAATTATCAATTGCTTCAACTCATGATCTGTATTAATAGGCTTCAAATACACTCTCTATATGATGGCAATAAAAGGGGAGGGAGTATGTACCCCAATTCGGGTAAAAAGGTTTTTTCTTTTTGAGGAGATTGAAGGTGCCAGCAACATACCATTGATATGTTTGGATTTTGGTTTTGTGTTTATTTTAGGTTTTCTCTGTTCCGCGCCGAACTTGTCCGAATCGCGTGGGTGTTCCGTCTCGAAATGAAATCAAGGTACAAATCTTGAAGAAGATCAAGTTTATATGCTAAAATTGAAGAGTAAGAATATGTCTGTCCAAACGTCAAAAAACTCCATTTGAATATCTTCTCGGTTATGTCATTTGAAATTCAGTTATTATTTTCTATATAAACTCATAAAAAAAATGTGTCTATTGTTCTTTGTCTAAGTTTTAAACAATAATTGACAAAACAACAATAGATTTCTCTTGTTGTTAATTCTACTCTTTATTTAATTAGTTTATCAGTGCGTACAATTCCCTGTCTCGTATAACTCTTTCATTGTCTTTTGGAAGTTAACTAGTGAACCCTACCTTATAAAAATCTATATAATTGCTACAGTCTCTTACAGTCTTTTGTCAGTACTTATATTCTCCCTACCTTACATCTCAACGAAGGTAAACACAAGATCTTTATGTTACATTTCACCATTCACCGTTGAAGGTCTCTACTTTGTCAAGGTATCTTATCTATTCAGAAAAATGAAAAAACGTGTCATTAATCATGTTGAATTCAATAGGAGAAGCTCATAGAGCTATCAGAACAATTGCAGAGTAGAGACAGGAGTAGGTCACTCCGAAAATGGAAAAAAGGCACATTTTATGCTAGGTCTGAATAATATGTTGTAACGACTAACCTATAAAATCCACTCCTTTTGTGCCCTCTCTATGGACCTTGTGCTTACCGAAAACAACATCTCTATGACCAAATGTATTAATATGTTAATGTGGCAATTGCATGTATGACTCTTTCCAAATATGCACTATGCACTATTGTCTTCCCAAGCACAGATACATTTTTTAATGTCTAGCTCAGTCTTTGTTGAAGTAACACCACCTTCTTTTTTCGCTTTTTCAGCATACACCTCGGTAATGAATGCAACTGAATTTAGATAAGATTTTAAAAAATGGCTAGGTAATTTAAAAGCTGAACAATATAACTTTTCCTTTAGTATAAGATATTCTCCATCCTTGGTGTACAGCCTCGAGTGGAATCGGCTGGTCTTTAGAGTACGCAGATAATTCATGTCTACAGGGCAAACGATAATTATTTCTTGAACACAAAAGCATTTGTTCAAAACCAATAAAATACATAGAATATTATAGTTAATATTTCGTCAGGTAATATCACATATTTTGGGCTTAGCACTGTTGCAATCGTTTCGCTACCCACAGCAAGCAGATATTCAGCGAATTGTTGCAATCGCAAAGGTGCTTCTTGACCGTTTGAATGCTGTGATTGTTGTACTGACATATTCTGCTTGTTTCTAGTTATTTAATAGATTTAATAAGCGCAAATCAGAATTATTCATATATGTATGATTACAGGCTACGCGGGTAGAAAGAATCAATTTTTTTATCAGAATTGCTTGGGTATAACTATAAGCTACGCATGCATACTCCCTCCCTGTTGGCAGATGCTTATTCGAATTAGAAGGCTCAATAATCTATCAGAATTGAGGGTTGAGTAGTAGGCTAGGTATTAATAATAAAGTGAATGATATGTATTATGTTTATATCCTACAATATTAAAATCATGTTATCCTGTGCTAAGGTAGTTTAAATTCCTCGACATGTATTCACTTCTGTGCTCGGTAATATAGTTCATGGCCTCCGCACTGTCTTCTGTGATAATGCTACCTTGTCCATCTTCAATAAATAAATTAGGTTTTGTTACTCATGTTAAAAGTTTAAGCTGGAAGTAAAAGAAATGACAATGCCATTTGACTCTGAAAATCCGCCAATTGGATTTTACAAATACGTAAATTGAACCCATCATGACTGCATTAACCTGAATAACGTAGAATACTTTTCTTCTTGTGCTTTTTTCTTTATATATAGATCTCATCTCTTACAATGAAAAAAACTCTGAATTCTGCTGATTTAGAAACATTGATACAAATTACAGGTTACCAATTCAATGCTCCTAAATTACTGGAAGGCGTAGATAATGTTGCCATTGCTCATGGAATAAGGTAACTTTTAATATTGTTAGTGTAAGACATTTTTTCATTAAAAGTGTATGTACAGAAATCGAGACAAACTACCAGTTGTAGTCAAGTTGTCAAATCAATCATTAAGGCTCGAAAGAGAGTATCACATTGTGCAACGATTATTCAAACAACCTGCAGCTAAGGAATTATTGTGTAAACCTTTGGATAAAGTGATCCTGTCAAACAATGACTTGATTGCATTTATTTACGAAGATATTTACGAAAATCAATTAAATAAGTGCCAACCTTATCATTCAGCGGAATATCTGACGAATGTCAACAATGGCGAAATCACTCAAAACACCGAGAATATGATATCCATAAAAATGTTTCTTCAATTTGCAATTCAGTGTTGTGATTGTTTGGAATTGATCCATAAAAACCAAAGTACGTACTGTAATTATACATTTGTCTTTTTTTTTTTTAATTGAATTGCTCTCAGTTGTTCATGGAGAGATTAAACTAAATGCCTTTTTATGGCCAAAAGACAAAGTTGTCAAAATTTGGAATTTTGGATCAGGATCAAGAAGTGTCGAGCAAAGTTTAACTTCTGAAGGATGGAAAAAAATTGTACAACGCAATGGTGCAACTAATTTTCTGCATATGTTGATTTATATGTCACCAGAACAAACAGGTCGCACAATATTTCAACCTGATCATCGTACTGACCTTTACAGTTTGGGTATTACATTGTTTGTTACTTTGACTCACACATTGCCCTTTGCTCACGCTAGCCCAATGGAAATTGTGCACAATGTTCTTAACAAGAAACTACCTTTCGTTCACGAAATTCGTCCTGAAACTCCTGTTGCTATTTCTATGATCATTGAGAAATTGACTAATAAGGTATGTTCGATCTATATAAAAAATGTGTAAGTTCATCTAAGCTATATTTACAATAGTCACCCGATGAGAGGTATACAAGTGCCTATGGTGTAAGAGAAGATTTAAAGGAATGTTTAAGACAGCTTGATGCACCAGATCAACAAATGACAATAGCTCCTTTCCCTCTTGGGCAATACGATATTGCGAGTGTTTTCACCTTGCCCAACAATGGGTGCTTTGGAAGACAGCAGGAACTAAATCTAATTAGTGCTATTATACGTCGAACTGCTTACATGTACAGTTTTAATAATAAAAGAGGCAGATCAAGCTCAGGTGGTATCACTGCCGCAGCAGCAACCATCTTTACACCATTCAAATTGACTGCAGAAGAATATTCGCCCTATAATCGTAAGCACAACAGAAGTGAAAGTTTCAACAGTAAAAGTACCAGCAGCCATGCCAATACAAGAAAACGACAAACTGAAATTATTGCAATTTACGGCAATTCAGGTGCTGGCAAAACAACTCTAGTACGCAATGTTCAACAAGTGGCTCGAGACTATGGTTATATTGCAACCGCTAAATTTGACTCGCGGCAACCTACACCCTATGGCTGCGTACTGAGATGTCTCTCCATCTTTTTGAAAAATATACTTGCAGAACCAACTTCAGAAATTGAGAGATTCAAACGCATGCTGGTAAATCAACTAGGGAAAGAGACTATATCACAGTTACCAACTCTGTTGGTTGATAATGTACCTGAATTATCGTCCTTTTTGGATTCGTCTTCATTACACAGATCTACTAGCACCCATAGTAATGTATCTTCCACTGGTTGTGAATGTGATGCGGAAGGCGCAGAGATTAGGTTGAAATTTCACTCAGCATTTATTGAAATATTCCAAGTTATGGTCAATTTTAAATTTGTTACTTTGGTAAAATTTATATCTAACTATTCTATAATACAATAATACTGACGTCAGTTTCACCATTAAGTTTTTAGAAGATCTACATCAAGCAGGTAAGGGGTTAAGAAAGAATTAAGGTTAAGCATTGTTGTGACACAAAACTTAGATGAAGCTTCCATTGAGTTACTTGATTCCATCATATCGGCAAGATTTGATTTTCTAGTCATCTTAACCTACAGAGATACAGAAGTATCAAGTTTAATATCTAAATTGCTAATGAACGAAAACTCGGTTGTCAGCTATATAAAAATTGAAAATTTAGATCGGGCAGCTATTATGGAGTTGGTAAGAATCACCATGCATCGACTAGAAGAGCTTGATATCGCACTGCTTACTCCACTTGTTGACTTTATATACAAGAGATCGCATGGGAACCCTTTTTACACATGCCATATTTTGACGACCTTGGAGAAAAAAGGGTTGATTTATTTTGCTTGGGAAAAAGCAAGGTGGGAATACAATTTAAGGGAAATTGATAAAGCACTTTTACATGAAATGAGTGCAGAGTCGAATGGCGATATGAGTATTGAATTCCTTGTCCACCGCTTAAAGGAATTACAAAGGGATGGGCGAAATTTTCTAAAATGGGCATCTTTTATCGGCAACAGCTTTAAATATGAAACTATTAGAAGCCTTATGATGGAAAATGAAGATGTGGACGAAGATGAAGCTGAAAGCCCTCATCTTAACAGCTCGGAAGAATCTAATAGCGAAGAAGAGGGCGACAGCAACAAATATGGGAATGCTGATAAACATGCTGAAACTAAAAAAGTAAATTCAGTCAAATATAAATACGATGCAATTAATGGTCTTCAATCTGCATTGCAACAAGGTTTTATTCAAGCTAGTAATGAAGATTTTAAATTTACGCACGACCGTTATTCTCAAGCAGCGATGATGCTTGCCTCTCCTGAAAAACAAGACATAATCCATTTGCGGATTGTTCAGCACTTTTTGTCCGAGCATTCTGTGGATAAGTTTTGGCTAGCAGACCACGTTAAAGCCGCTATACACTTAATCCAAGAAAAACCGATTAAGCAACCATTTCGACGCATATTATTACAAGCTGGTGATAAGGCATTTGATTCTGGCGCTCAAAAACTAGCGTTCGGCTACTACTTGGCGGCTCATAAACTTTTGACAGTAACAGAGGATCCGTGGAAAGATGGAATAGACACTAGATATTCAGAAACACTTCATATCTATACACGGTTAGCTGAATTGAGTTGGTCTATGGATTACGACCTAACAAAAACATATCTGTTTGCGATTTTGGAGCGCGCTCAATCTGCAATTGATCGTGCTGCAGCATATCGTGTCCAGCATCGTTATAGATGGTCCCATGTTGGTATAGAAGGAAGTGCGCCCATTTTACTACAATGCTTGCGAGAACTAGGTATCACGGATGTCCAAACAAACCGACCTGATAATGAATTAGAGAAAATATATAATGAAGCGCGTACAGGATTGCTTCAAATAGGTGTGCAGAATATCATCAAATTGCCTACTTGTGATAATCGATTGGTGAAAACAAGACTATCCATCTTGGAAGAGCTTTGTTTTTGGGCTTATTGGACAACTGACATGAAAGCCATGCTGTGTGTAGGATCTCGCTTTATTCTCAAGACACTTAAATACGGCATCACACCTACATCAGGTGTTGGCTTTGTCTTCTTTGGTATCGCGGTCGTGCAAAAATTCAAAGCTTATAAATTTGGAGAACAAATTGGCGAAATAGGTGTCGAATTGTGTGATAAATACGGAGGAAATGCAGAATCTGCTCGTGCACGATATCTTTATGCAGCTTTCTTGAGTGCTTGGAAACACCCATATCATAAATCAATTCCCATGGCACGCCAAGCAATGAAGCAAGGTTTATTAGGTGGTGACCGGTTCTATGCCACGTTTGCCCATATCTATGTTGTTAGCGCCAGTTTATTTACGGGGCAAAATATGGCAGAAGTTTTACGTGATGCAAAAACCTGCTTAGAAGAAGCAAACAGCCTGGGGCAAACTGTTGGAGCATCAAATACAACGACAGCACTGGTTCGTGTGGTCATGGCCCTTCAAGGAAAGACAAAGTTAACAAAGGACATTTTCGACAGCGATGACTTTCAAGAATCCACCTTTATACAGGAAGTAAAAGAGATGCACGCAAACGCCATTGTACAACTTTATTTTTTTCAAAGTATGAAGTCTATTGTATTAGCGTATTATGGTCTGTTCAAAGAATCGATGGAGGTTAGCTCCAAGTACAAACAATTTGCACTCAACGTCCCTGCAGCACGTCATACACATCTTTTGATCTTCTTTAGGTGTATTAGTATCATCCGTCTTGTAAGAACCAATGCCCTTGATGCTAAATTCCTTGATGAGCTAGAAGAAAATAAAGCAATTTTACGGGAATGGGCACAATACAGTTATCATGACAATATTCAACTTTATATAACATGCATCAATGCTGAGATGGCTTGGTTGAACCAAAATCATATGGAAGCACAAAAGTTATATGATCTTGCTATTAAACAATCAAAACAAGGGAAATGGCCAATGGAAGCCGCTTTGATGTACGAATACGCCGGCGAATATTTTGAGCAACAAGGTATGGCTTTTATTGCGTCTACTCTATTCGAAAAGTCTGTGAGTACCTATCGCCATATGGGAATATATGGAAAAGCAAACCAATTACTACAAAAACACAAGAAGGAACTTAATGAGAGTAAGAAGCTTAGCGTTTCAACAAAAGAAGCTAGTGTACAGACAGAAAACATTCCAACGCTCGTTAAGCGTGATTCTTTGGGTGATTTGGTTATGTCTGATTCCACTGACATGTTTGATAGCCTTGATAGCAGTACAAACGGTATGAACTTTAGCCCTGAAGCTACTTTACTGACACTTGATGTGGTGGATCTTGCTTCTATTTTGAAGAGCTCTCAAGTGATATCTAGCGAAATGAATTTCGAATTGCTTATGAAGCAGATGCTGGGAATCATTTTAGAAAACTCTGGCGCTGAGTCAGGCGTCATTATTGTCAAAGAAAATACCTCTTTTTTAATTGTAGGCTGCGGCTCTCAGACAGACGGTTGTGAAATTTATAATACACCTAAACTTTTATCAGATGAAGCTGATTCTATAATTAAGCGAATTTCTCAATATGCCATCCATGCACAAGAATCCTTGTTTATTGTGGACGTCCAACAAGATTCCCGATTTTCTGACTATACCACATCGCCAAAGTCCTGTATCTGTACACCCATTATTCATAAAAGTGCGATTATAGGTTGTATCTATATTGAAAGTGCGGTAGGGTCTCTTACAAACCGTCATGAAGTCGTGCTGCGACTATTATCCCAACAAATCGGTATATCTCTTACAAATGCGCTATTGTTCAAGAGTATTCAGAAAGTAACCTATGCAAATGTAAAAATGATTGAGAGCCAAAAGGCTGCGCTAGAAGAAGCTCGAAAAAGCAAAGAGGCAGCGCTTCATGCTATGCGGTTAAAAGCAGATTTTTTGGCAAACATGTCTCACGAGCTACGGACGCCTTTCTCAGGCTTTTACGGCATGATTTCACTTTTATCGGAAACGGCGCTTGACGCAGAGCAGCAAGATATTGTATCAACTGCAAAGGAAAGTTGCGAAATGCTCTTGAAAATCATTGGTAAGCAAATAAACTAAATGCATTCCTTTATTTGAGCTAACATACCTTTTTTTTTTAAAGACGATTTATTAAATTTCTCCAAATTGGAGGCTGGAAAAGTATCGCTTGATTTAGGCCCATTAGATGTTGAAGAGGTAATAGCTGACACAATTGAAATGCTCAGTTCTTTAGCCGCAAGAAAAGGTTTGGAGCTGGCATACATCGTTGATCCTGACGTTCCAAGTTCGATTATTGCTGATTCTTCACGATTGAGACAGATTCTTACCAATTTAGTTGGTAACGCCATCAAATTCACTCACCGCGGTGGCGTCTTGATCAAATGTCATTTGGTGAAAGAAGATATGGGTGAAGAATATATCCGTCTTAAATTTGAGGTGATTGATACGGGCATTGGTATCAGCCCTGAACAACAACGCCAACTATTTGAACCCTTTTCTCAAGTCGACGGCAGTACAACTCGCATGTATGGTGGCACAGGCCTAGGTCTCTCCATCTGTTTGCAGCTTGTACGATTAATGCTAGGCGATATCTCTCTTCAATCTGAGCCAGAAAAGGGCTCAAACTTTTGGTTTACGATTGTTGCTAATCGTGTAAAGGCACAAGAGAATTCAAATATCATGACAGCCGCATTACGAATGGCGCTAAAAAATCAAACCATCTTACTTGCTACTGAAAGTGAATTGAATGCTAGAATGATTCGCTCTTTGTTATCTGAATTTACAACAACACATACATCAGACATGTCTCAAGCTGTACCAAAAGCGTTACAAGAACATCACCCAGTGCTAGTGTTAGATATACCTCCTAAACCGACCACTGCTATGGCTCACCAGCTTCAAAGCGTGGATGATGATCCTGAATGCGAATTACATATTATTTTGCTTTACACACCTTCGACTGATGGTCACAAACTAGCAGCAGAAGCAACAAACGCTGCTTCTGATCGTCGTGGGCGCCTTGTCAAGATGGCAAAACCCGCACGACGAAAGAAACTTTTACACATGTTGGAGCAAGTTTTGGATCAACAACAACCCATATCGTCACGCGCCCCCTTGGGAAACCGTATCAAGGACTACTTTGAGAAAAACGAACTAGATTGGTATGCCAAAAAACCAGTGCTAATTGCAGAGGATAATATAGTTGCTCAAAAGCTGTTGAAAAAGCAACTGGAAAAAATGGGATTCGTCGTAGAAAGTGCAAATAACGGAGAGGAAGCAGTGAAATTGTGGCGAGATAGACCAATGAATTACTACTGCATGGGGTTCTTTGATCATCATATGCCAAAGGTAAAAGAAGCTGTTTATTTTTGTCTTTAGAAAAGCTAACTGTTTTTTCAAGTGTGATGGTGTTGAAGCAACGAAAAGAATTAGGGCCTATGAAGAAGGTACCAACAGTCGACTTCCCATTATCGCATTAACAGCAGACATTCAGTCTTCAGCAAGGGCCATGTGTATAGAGGCAGGCATGGACGGATATCTCACAAAACCACTGATACCCAGAGATCTTGCAGCGACATTACGTAAACTCCACACAGCCATACAAAAACACTACAATACACCCATCTCGTCCATACCAGGTTCTCCACAAAAATGATATATATTTAAAACCTGTAATGTATATACAAAATGCGATAATAAAGAGGTATCCTAGTTTATTTCCGTTTGCGTTCAGAGGGTAAAGTTCCTCCATGTAAACGTACGTTTGTGTCAAGGCATCGACTTCGCCAAATAACATGCTCTTTTGGCCATAACGGCTTTTTGTCATTATCGTTGTCCCGTTTAGAATTAAAACATTCCAGGTAATAAAATGTACTGCCTGCTGTCTCGTAATCACGGTTGTGTCTGATATAATACTCCTCAAGCTTTTTCCAGTGATGTTTGGTCCATTTAGGACTATTACTTTCGCTCGTCACTGTGCTGGAACGGGAGATGCTTGTTGCTGAATCATGAAGTAAGTGATCAGTAAGTGTATATTCCTTCTTAATAACAGGTGATTTAATAAGCTCTGTTTTTATCGGTCGCTCATATAAAGTTTTACGTATTGGTTTTGTTGTAGGGGATTTCTCAATTTTCATTTTGTATGTAAATGAAACAGTTAGGTAGTAAGTTCCTCAGGTTCAAAAAAAAAAAAAAAAACGTGACTTTCTGCATATTGATACACAAATTTTATTTATGTAGATGAGTGGCGATCATCAAAAGGGTTCTGGGGCTGCCTTTGTTGAAGGGAAGAAGGATGTATCCAATAAGTAGGTTGGCTTGGTGTAAAACCAAACAGTTCTGGACCTCTCCTTCCCTGTTGATTTGTAAAGTAAACGGGTACCCACATAGACGGCATAGTCTGATGATCACTGATTGCACTACTACTACTACTTTCGTCCCTTAAACCACGGATTTGTGTTACAATGGCCTGCTCATACTTTGGTGGGTACGAATAGGGTGATAGATAAGAAGGCAAAGATTCGCCCTGAGAAGATGATGAGGATCGAACAGTTTGGCGCATTTCGGGAGGTATGGTTGAGAAAGAAGGGGGTGCCGTGCTTGGAACGGACGCAATGGATGGCTGATGAGCATATTTAGAAAGAAACCAACCTTTTTTCTTGCCGAAACGTATAAACCAGCATAGAGCGATGAATATTACCAAACAACATATGACTGTAAGTGCGATGGCAGTAGGGTTATGAAGTGGCGATCTGTCATGATAATAACTATGATTTTGGTGATGACTAGCATCAAGACGGGTTCTGTTAGTATTTGCGTCGTTGGATGCAGGCTGTTGCGGAGGTATAGGTGCTGGCGGTGGTGTACCATCGCTTGCTATAAGCATACAAGTATTTGGGTTACATGTCAAATTGTGCCACGCATAGGTGATAGTTGGGCCAGCACTCTTTCGATATTGGTAACACTCTGTACTAGTAGCACAGTAGCCTAGTTAAACCCAACTTTAATCTCTAATTGTAATGCAAAAAGAAATATATAAAATTTACTCCCACTCATGTCATTCTCGCTTGATAGACAGTAATCGTACCAGTTGTACAAATTTGTAGTACCAAATTGTGTTGCATTACAATTTGTATTACTGTTATTTCCATTGATAGTTTTACTTAGAATACATGAGCTTTGAAGGCACATGGCACAGTATTTACAAATTCCATTTTGGTCGCAGTGCTGACCAGAGATAAACGCACACTCATCATCATCGTTATCATCATCATCTAGAGATTCATTGGACTGTTGGTGCGTTATTAGAATAAGACTATAGCCAATTACAAAAAACAACAGCCATTTCATAAAAATCATACTTTTTTTTTTTTTTTGAAAAAAGAAAAAGAAAAATAAAGAAAATAGGCTACTGAGAGAGAAAAAAAAAATAGGAGTAGTCATTCGTATTGTAATGGCTAACATACAGACAATACGATCTGCACCGTTAGATGAACTTATGTTTACTAATGCAGCTTTTATTTGGGACAATTTCAAATGATTGTCTTATTGCCACTATAAATTTTGAATATAGATTTGTATGTAGATACATTATACAAAATAGAGGCAAATATAGTTGAACAAGAGAAAATAAAAAATTAAGGAGGGGAATAGTTTAAGGGGGAGAGTTTTGAGTTTTAAGAAAGAAGGAGTGTATTAAAAGGTATACATTTTCTCCATAGCTTGACGTTGAATAAGGTTTTGTTGAAACCTATTAAACGGTTACTGCATGTAAATAGAGAAAATAAAGAAACACTTACTTTTTCAATGATTCATTTTCTTGTAAAAGTCTTTCAACTTCGGACAAGAGTTCACTTTGTACACCTTTCAAGTGTTGAAGCTGTTGAACGGCTATACATATAAAAAGTAAGTATTCTATAGCAGTGCGTATTTATTTTAGTACTTACTTCGACTTAATAAAGAAGCTTTACTCATTTTCTTATTATTACAACCAGGCAAATGTTTTCTTAGCTCATCAAAACCATCTTTAATTTGAGCGCGTCTTTTCTGTTCTGATTGAATGTGAATTTGACGTCGGATCTCGGCGCTTGACATTGTATCGAGCATTGTACTATTCAAATATTAACTATCTACTATTACATATATGTATTGTTATTTACTCTTGGTAATCATCCTCTTCAAAATCTTGATCGGAAAGGCTATCTACTTTGTTTCTTTTATTGGAATAGCTGTACTGAGTAGTAGAAGCAGTAGTATTGCTTGTGGGAGATCTTTTGCGTTTCGAACGAGTTTTCTTTTCATAAGTCTCTTTAGAGTACTCCAAAAATTCTGTATGATAGAACTCCATTGGAACAGAGTTGGCTCGAGTAATCATCTCTTTGACACGATCAGTTGTCGAGGGAGCAACAGGTGTCATCATTTCAGTATCCATGACTCGATTTGTTAGCACTACTTGATTGCTCACTATAGGAGGAGTTGGAGGAGATGATGATAAAGATGAAATTGATTCTGGGCTATGTGGCCTTTGTTGTTGTTGTTGTTGTTGTTGTTGTTGTTCAAAATATTGATAACCAGGCATAAATCCTATTGCTTGAAAAGTGTTGCTGTAAGCAGCTAATAATAATAAAAAAAAAGTGGTAAGATTTTTTAGACACCAGTTCCGATAGTTTATTTTACCTGGATATGCTGTTGTCGTAGTATCTTCAAATGAAGAGTTGATAGGAGAAGTTAATTCATTGATTAATTCATTGTAATGATTGGCTGTATTGGCACTGGATAAAAGAATATCAGTCATTATTATTATGTATTTGTGTGTTTAAGGATTGGTATGGGGGGATGTTGAATGAATGTAAAAAAGAAAAAGTGTATATAGAAAGGAAAAAGAAATGACAATTTTCATTATATTCTTTTTTTTTTTTATTGACAAATATACAAGTTCAAGAGCCGAATTTATTAAAAAAAAAAAAAAGAATAGGGAGATATAAACTATATACAAAGAAAGTTTTCTTTAAGACAGAGTGTAAGTTACACTGTATTTATATTTGATGCCTCCTTAAAGTGTTCCTTAGTTCGAGACTTGTATGAAACCTGTACAAAAAAAACGTGGTTGAGGTGCCTAATTGTTTACTGCTTTCAAATAACTATTAATAGACTTTTTGTATGACATAAGACACGCTTTGGCCCACAGAAGAAAAGAAAAGAGATTGACCGAGATTCGCATTTAATTTTCCCCTCTTTTTTTTTTTTTTTTTTTTTTTTTTTTTGCGAAATATAATATGGGATTAAAAAAGATATTTTCATCTTCTTCAACCAAAGAAAAAGACTTTACAAAGCATAATTCGAGCAGGTCTTCATTATCACTATTTACACAAAAAGAGAATAAACGGTCATCCGCTATTTCTTTTCCTAGTAGAAGTAATAAAATCATTCAAAACGAGAGACACAGCATTACATTGAATGAATCTCCTTCTTCTATTATTCACAAAAAGGATATTACTTATCCAATAAGAAATTCTACTTCTTCCGAAACCACAACTCATTCTGAAGATGGCAAACATACCCAATTTATGACAACCTCATCTCCAATGCACCAAAACAGACAAAGTCAAGAATTTTGCGCGCCTAACTACCATCGTCATGACAACAACGCAACAAATGCTTCTCGTGCTTCTTTGTGGTCTCCTCTAGCAGCTTATGACTCAGCCACAATAGCGGATACAAATTTAGAAAACAAAGGTAATACCACTCTTTGTCCCTCTATAGGCTTTTTTAAAGCTAAATTTTCAACCAGGTTCATTGTCCAATGAATTGCTTTCTGTAAAACACCTATTGACCTCGTTTCATTCGCAAAACTCAAACGACATAAAACTTCATTTAACCAATGTCAATGGTGCGCTGTCAAAAGCGCTATCCACCAGCACACACCTTGAATCCAAAACTAAATCTATTATAAGTTATTCAAAAAATGTCATCCTTCAGCTTGAAGAGAAACTGGAACTTGTAAAAAAAGAACATGAATTATTGATTCAGGAACATCACAAACTTCAACGGACATTCAATGAATTGACAGTCACTTACGATAACACAGCCCAAGTGCTTAGAGCACATTCATTATACAACAACGATAAGGATTTACAAGCGAATGTTGAGAATCTCGTTTTTTTGTTGTTGAAGAGTCAGCAGGAAAAAACAGACTTAGAAAAAAAGCACCGGATTAGCGAAGAAAAAGCAAGCTTGCAAGAAATCATACACCAGGACGCTCTGAAGCAAGAAAAAATGTTGTTTTCACAAGAGAAAGAAGCACTTCTTGACGTGCATGCACAAGAAAAGCAACAATTGCGAGAAGTTTATGAACAAGAAAAAAAGCAATGGGAGCAAGAAAAACATCAATGGGTAGAGGAGGAAACAAGGAGGCTACACAGTCAGTTTAGTAAAGAGGCGCTTATCGAGCAATTTCAAAAGAAGAAGGAGCACGGAAGGAACAGGGATCGGAGGCTCGAATATAAAGAAAACGCACCATCATCGGCTGACAGCAACTTCCCCTCTCAGTATACCGCGGATGACGTGCGAAAGCCCTCCGATGATGAGCGTGTCGTAGTACCATTGCAAGATTTCTTGACCAAAGAGAACCAAATGCTGAAAGAACGTATCGCGGAAATGGAACAAACTACCATGACAGAGAAGCGCATTCTGGAACCAGAGGAAAAGAAGCTACTAAATAAGGAAAAGGAACACAAAGGAGTGGACATGGATCGTCTTCAAGTAGAAAATGAGAGTTTACAAGAAACAGTTGTATGCCTGCAGGCAAAATTAAAAGAGCTAGTATCAGCAGAAGAAGAAGATGTAAAGCAAAGTAAAATGAGACAAGAGGAATTGATGCAAATGCATACAAGAGCTCAACTTAGTTTGATTGAATATTTAGAAGGAGAACCGGACGTGTTATCAGCAATGATAAAATTCAAGAAGCAGTTGGAAGCAGAGTTACTATGAATAAACAAACAGAATCATTATTATGTCTTTTATATACGGAACCTTAATTTTTTGAAGATAAAAGCTATGTACGTTTTAACTTCTTCTGTAAATAGCAGGCTTTAGGTGTAACATCGGACGATTGTCAATTTTACATAGACCAAAGCAATGTCATCCAAAATTGAAACCTTGCTATGTTTTATGTATATAAAAGACTTTAAACAACAATAAATATCAATTTGCAATGTATAGAACAAAGGGTCTACACCAAAGTAATAAACTAGCAGCAATGAAATCTACTATTTGAATGCTACGGAATTTTAGAAGAATTCTAACGCGTACTGCAGCGGTGCACTGCCTAAAGCAAGTGTTTTAAGTCATATTATAAAATGGAAACTGAAAAAGAAAGAGTATACGGAAATATAATGAATTGATCTTCATGTATTCATAATAATAATAGAAGGGGTATTATAAATATTCGTATTATGCCTTTTTTTTTTTCAACAACTTACAAAAACAGTGCATTGCTGCAGTCATGTTCCAGTCAAAATAAAGGTCTATGTAGATGACAAGTGTGCCCAGTTGGTTTTTATTAAAGTCAATAGTGTACAAGAGGCAATTATCCAAACATGTCAATTGGAACCTCCACTATCTCTATTATCGATAAAAGCAACAATAATCACTCTTGCCACACCTATTTTTTTAGCATTGCCAAAACAACAGTCTTCAACTCACCAACAAGCACCAGTGTGTAACTAAGGCAAGTGTGACAAATAAAGGATCCAAAAACAACACAGCTGCCGAATAGTACCAACAGTATGCTTAATGGATTGCTTTGTGGTCCCTCCTTAGGATTCGTTGAAGTCGAAAGTAACTTGGTTTATTGACTAGAAATTCAATAAAATAGCCAGGCTCTAACAGTTAACTTTACTGTCCAGAATGTAGGTATAGGTATAATAAAAAGTAGCGATGTTCTGTCTTTTGAATAGTATTCTAGGCTTGAAAGAAACCCCTTTTTTGTGTATTACAAAGCTTGCTGTAGATGAGAGTGAACATTTTACAAATCAAAAGTGCCATCCTCCAAAGAAACACTGCAAGGATTTATTGAATATTTTGACTCTATGTATACATGAAGTATCTCTGATGAGTAGAATTACGCCTTGTATTTCTAAATTCTAGTAATCTTCTTTATTTGTGCAATCAATTTCCGGAAATGTTAGTGTACACAGAAAAAAAAAAAAAAAAAAAAAAAAGACTTTTTTTGTTTTGATTGATAGAGGCTTTATCAATCATATGATTACGTGTGTATTTGTTTGTCAACTTGAAGATACATTATAGAATTTTCTTTATTTGTGATAAGCTATATATAGTCATTTTTCTTTAACGAAACAGAAGCAGAGCCGTTACATATAAGCTTATCAAACTGAGAACCTATCGCAATTTTATTTACAAACTCATATGATAGTTGAAAAAGATATACATTTAATAAAAACGAAAACTATTTTTTAATATATCTGATATCAGCTCTTTTTTTTTTTTTTTTTTACTTTATGGGACATGAAGATAAACAGCAACGTGGAAATAATGTGAAATATTATTTATCTGATTTGTCAAACTTTTGAAGTGTCAAGCCCCCCCTTTTTTTTTAGCATTTCCATATCGGACTAATATCAGTCTGTCCCTGTCAGTTCAGGTACCAAAAAAATTTTAAGGTAAGACCGATGGACCTAATGATAAGACGGTTTTGCCTCTTTAGTACACACATACGCGCACACGTTTTTGTTATTGTATAAAAAGAGAAAAGAGTCAAAAAAAATTTTTTTTTATCTTCTCTTTTTTCATTTCCCTCAGTGTCCAAATCATGTGTTGCGAATCCGAAAATACTTTGACAAATGCCCATCAAACAAAAGCATGTGCCGTATGTGGTTCCGTAGTTCATAAGACAAGTAAGTATTTTACTATAAGAGAGACAGGGAGAGAGAAATGGTATGCTTATCATTGTACCTATTAGAACATTGTCCAGTAAATTAGATAGAAGAATGATATTTTATACCACTTTAATACACTTAGAAGAAACGCCCCCCCCCTAGATGATATTAACATACGAACACAGAAAAAAAAAAAAGAAGAAGAATGAAGCCTGTCTTCTCTTACATTGTATAGACGCATTTTATTATTCATATACACATCCGCACTCAGAAAGATAGACAAAGAAAATTGTTAATTTAAATAAATACGAGCATCATAACTGGGAACTTTGATATTTCTTCAGTGCTGAAACTCTTTTGTTGCTTTTTTGTTGATTTATAGGAGGAGTCAGTAATAGCAATTTGTTCGTGACAAAGAGGTATTTTTTTATTATTATTATTATTATTAGAAACAACAGAAAATCCTAGAGCAAAGTTCGTGAAATGAGCTTTTATGTCTGGTCCTGTTCTCTTCTGCATCATAAGCATGTCCATATTGTCTGTTCAGGTTCACTATACGTATAACGATAGATAATTACTAATCTGTACACACACTTCAAAAAAAAACACTTACCACTTGTCAAAGGTCTTCCATTTGACGTTGGTATTTGGTTATTTTGGTCCATGGAAGGCTGTCGAGAATAAGGCGATGACTGCTGCTGGTATGGAATCTGTCGTTGGTTCTGAGACTGAGGTAATAGTGTTTCGTGATGTTGTTGTTCAGGTGATTTTGTTTTTTCTTCATTAACTTCCTTACCGTTCACAGTAATACGCTGCTGTCCATTACCGTAATCTTCAATAACGCGAGTTCCATTCTCGTCAGTAATTTTTGTTACAGTATGTGTTTGTCCATTTACAATAGTTGTTGTTGTTGATACCATACGGGAACTACTACCTATACCACCAGGACTGCCAAATAGAATGGATGGTTGCTCAAAGTCGTCGTTGAAAGGGTTTCTTAGCACACTGCTGCGATGTCCGTCGTTAAAGAAAGGATCGTCTATATTATTGTATGTGTCAGTATGTATGTAGTTTTATTTTTTTAATTTTGAAACATTTTATACCAAAAAACATTTTGAATGGGTCTTGTCCACCAAAGAATTGGTTGAATATATCTTCTGGGGTTTGAAACTAAGAGAGCAATAAGCATATATAATCATCAACGTGATGCTATTATATTATACCTGGAATGTAGCGAACATTGGACTGGCTCGGAAGGCCCTTTGTCGGGAATAAGGCTGGGAAGGCTCGGGGTGATAATCACTTGCATGATTGTCATATTCAGGCTCAGGATGATCATATAGTTTTCTTTTTTCGGCTATACGTATTGTCAGTTTGACATGTTCAAATTCTTTTAACTAGTATTTCTTACGGTCTGATAGAACTTGGTAAGCCTCACTTTATTTCAATAACATTAGATGTCAGTAAACTTACATTTACACTTATTATTATTTTATTCACCTTAAACTTTTGAACTATTGTTACATAATGTTGTTAATAAAGACTCTTTATATGATGAATAGTCTTTACCTTTTCAGCTGCTCCCGGTTCATGGTTCTTATCAGGATGGTATTTTAAAGCTAACTTTCTATAAGCTTTCTTTATCTGCTCTTCTGTAGCATCGGGTGATATCTCTAATACTTTATAATAATCCATTATTATAATTGTGTAAAAAGAAAAGAGTGGAATGACATTTTTTTAAAGTAGAGTATTTATAGTGTGCAATGCAAACTGGGTTTTAATGCCACTTTGGTTGAGAGTGTTGCATAGAATCAAAAAGAAAAAAAAAAAAAAATATAGGAGGATAGAGGCAATACCATCAAATTTTTATAAATCTATTTTCAAATGACGTAGTTTCCAAAAACAAAACTTTATAAGGACGATGTCACACTAAGATTCTCTTTATCTATTGATTTTAACTTTATTTACTATTGTCAAATTAAGGGAGATACAAAAAAATGGCACATGCAAAGTAGATCTCCGTCTTTGCCTCGAATTAAATAACAGAAAGTACGATATTTCTAACATAGAGTTTAAGAAGAATGGGAACGAACCAGGCTTGACTAGAAAAGACGGCGCTAAAGTTTTTAATGAAGGGAAAGCAATTTTAAGCAAATTGATCGAAGAATATAATTTCGATTTTGAAGAAGCGAAAGAAAAAAAGGGTTATTGCTGTACAGATCTGTGGTAATGTATTTAGTTCTGAACGATCAGTAAATAGATTATTAAAACGAAATTCTATTAGGTCTAAAAGCAGTTTTCTCTGGAATTAGGCTCGCGGCACCAGGCTGCTATATGCCTTGGCAATTTGGGGCGAACTATAAAATACCCTCACAATGGCCAAAGGGCAATAGAATTCTCTAGCAGCGGTTTGGAGCAACTGTTTTGTTACAAGGCATGCTTAACTTTATTTAATTATCGATTCGTTTAGTAATCGAAATTCTTATAGAACGCGATCGTAAAAGAAGCATGCACGTTAATGAATACGTTAGTGAAAGATGGCTCACAATTTGGTTCTCAGTCTACAACTGTAGACAAATGTTTTCTGAAGCAATGCTACATAATCCCAGACAAGGCTGTAAAATGGCCCAAAGTTAATGAAGATTTTTTTGCATCATGGTTTCCACTGTGCTTTTTTATGTTAATCTCACTGTTATGTCATTTGCTATAGAATAAAGATCTTAGTTGGAAATGAGGTGATTGGTGGAAATAAATGCACACAGAATCGTTGAATAACTTTTTAAAAACGCAGTAAACGTTTAAAAAAGACGGCGCCTTATCCGCAAAATATAACCACAGCAATGAGTATTGTTACAGGGAGGATATCTACTGGATGATAGTTATTGTGTCTTTCTCAACCTTCTTTAGCTTGAGCCAACTTCAGCACTCTGCCGCTTGACTGTTCTGACCAATCCCAATGACCTTTGGCAGTCTTACGTCAAAGAATTTAATACTATTAAAGCAGAAGTTTAGCACAGCTGCTGTATCTTTATTGAGCACTATCTTCCTATGACTATTGAGGCAGAGTCCGTTTTTGGACCCAGGAGAGCAATTTAGTTATGTATGTTGTATATTTACCTGATTTCAGTATTATCAAAGCAGCCCGCGGCATAAGACACGCGAGCGTTTTTCTCTCTGTAATAGTCGCGGATTAGGTATCTTTTTAAAAATTTCCTATTTCACTTGTCAAGCAAACTGGACAGCAAGTAGACGTTTCGTATACATTTATCATATAAATAGGAATCCTACTTTTCTTTAAGTAACCATAAAAATTCTTTAGTTTTTGTGGGCTATAGTAAAGTTTTCCATAATAAACTCGCCTTTTTCTTCAACCACAAAATCCAATGACTTGAAGTAATAAGTTAACTACATAAAATATATACAGGTAATGCTATTTATGTGGACTGGTGGTTGATAGAGAGAGAGAATGATTCCAATCAACGAGAGATAGAAGCCTGTGTTAGAAGAATATATATTCAGCTATGAAGACAACTGGTAAAGAAACTATTAATAATTGATATGGTATACATGTTCATATGATATGTAGGATCGTTATATTCCTGTTATATACCAATGCTGGATTTAGTAAATGAATGCATAGTTAAAGATCATAGTGATACACTTATTGATATGTCAAAACATATTTGGTACAGTTTATTAACTTTAAATTCAGACCAATGGAATCTTTTGGAGACCAAATAAAGAAAGTTTTTAGACCAATCAAAGATTATTTTCAAAGCATTCAATGAGAATATTCAGACCAATCAATTATTATTATTATTTTTCCTCATTCTCGGGGTAGTCTATTTGATGCAATAAAAGTTAGGATGAGTAAGTATATCAGTAGACAAATATATTTTATGATAAATAGAAACTCTCTATTGTTTTATAAAAACAACTTATAAAACGCTCTTCTGATAGAAATCAATAGAGTTTACGCTAACAACATTACTTATTTTGTATACTTTAAAGGCAAAGAAAATTTAATTTTCAAAGTAGTACAAGTTCGATAACAATCAATATCTCTGCTCTCGAATAGGGAAATAATAGGGGTACACATCAATTTCTTTGTTCTTCGAACCTTATTATCTTCAATAGATATAAAGTGTCATTGCTTTTTTCTTTCATTTTATCTTCATCTTGTAATTTTTATGGGTTGGCCTATTCTGTATCCAGAGGCTGAAGCACTGATAAGTTAAAGAAAAGCTTAAAGGCGCCTTTCATTCCCACTCCAAGCAGGTCATTAACAACTGCAAATAACAAACACAAGCGAAGACAAAGTTTCCAAGAAAAAAACGAAAAGAAAACTGCAAAACAACGAGTCATCCACTATCTCAAAAAAGGACTTTTTTCCAAAGAAAATAATAATTATTGTTTCGTGGAACATACATAGAGTCATTCATTATAGCTTCTTTAAAAACAACCAGACAATTAATTCTGAGACGTATTGTGAGGAGCTTAGACGCATGCACGCGAAATTGAAGCAAAAGAATCCTGCTCTAATCAATCGAAAAGGCGTTATACGTGGTGTTTTTAAGTAAGAAAATAAAGACAAGTATAAGAAGACTTCGAGACTATTAATTCGAGTAAATATACCAGTGGCTCTGGTATGAAGATTTCGTAGGCCAAGTAAAAAAAGGTGGCCATTTAAACAAGACGTTCAAGCTATCCTTACTTTCTAATTATGCAAGCCAGAATTAAGTGCCATGTATGAAGAGGAGGAATAAGAATATCTGAGAATAGGAATTCTTGTGATTTGTTTGTAAAGCCATAAATAAGTGTCGTATTATCTCTACTTCGGCATTTTCAATTGACATTTCAATCGAATATAGGCCTATTATCCAAGAATTTATGATTCAAATGAAAAGATCAAAGAATTTGACATTAGTTTGTCTATACTAAATTTACGGCTTTTATATACCATTTGATACTTCTCGCCTTATTTTGGTTGACTAATGATCAATTACTTGATATTTAACGATTCGCACTTGGGAAATGATTTACATTATCATCTTTTATTCACTTGCGGTTATTATTGGGTGTCCATTCTTGATATCCTTTTAAAATTTATTCTTCATTGCCCCACTTAATTTTAGGATTGATTTATTTTTAACGAGATCCCAAAGTTTGTTTTTCTAGGTGAAGAATGCCATGGCGTCTATGGCGAGAATATTGTTGAAGCTTTAGATATGGTGTACAAGCACCCAGACCCTTATGCTTTAAACAGCTGATTGAGAAGTACAAGATTCAATACTTGACGTTTATTAAGCAAAGCCCGGTCAGCCGAGGGGTAAAATGCTGTGCTCATCACACTAATAATTAAGGCACCAAATTATATAGTTATTGATGAACGCAACTCAAAGAAAAGAAAAGCAGAGACGCCAAATCAAAAACTTAAGCCTTCCAAAAAAGATATACAATTGCATATCATATTGTAAAGTTTATAGAGTCAATTATAAATGTAATGGACCAAAATGACACGAAGAGATATTTTGTTGTTATGGGTAACTGCAGAATACACCATAGTCGTTTTGTTGTTGATGCCATAAACTCCCAAAGTTATAAAACACTATTTATGCCACTATATTCCCCTTTTTTGAATCCTATCGTGTAGTGCTGGTTTAAAATTAAGAAAGACATTAGACGAAACCCGCTCGAAAGAAAGGCGATGAGCTTACCCATCCCTTGCATTGCTGAAGCATGCAAAATTGTAACTACGCAAAATTGCTTGGGTTGGGTTAAATTCTCTACTTCGTACCGGAATAGATGTTTACAAAAATAGAGTGGTTTGAAATACATAATGCTATCACTTCCCCCATTTCATCTCAATAAACTTAGCGATTGTCTTATAACAATTTTTATCAAGTCCCAAAAAAATTTAATTGACATCTCAAAATGATTTTCATAATTTCCCAAAAAAATCAAAATCGTCCCAAACTCAACCAAACATACTCTATACATATAGATAATAGATACTATGAGGCAGCACATCAATTAAACGAATGTATAGTATAATAGTAATGACTCATGCAAGATGAGTGTGTCATTTGGTGGTATGATATAATATGTACATAATCTATATAACTTATATTAGAGATCATCATAATTGGGTAGAGAACTTCTTCTATATCTTTCTTGATCTAAAGATTCTTCATCACTACTACTCGTATTATATATACTACTATAAGAGGGTAAATTGTAGACAGCTGGGATGTCATCATTGATACGAGTTGATGGTTGCCTTATCAATGCCATCATTAAAGCCGGGTCGTAAGGTAATGTTCTCCAAGTTTCTTCATAAGCCGGTAAACCTCCAATTGAATTTGTAATTGCAATAACAACGGGTAATACGGCCCTTAATTCTGAAATATGGCCATCTCCATTTTCTATTGACATTGTAAACTTTAATTTATGCCTAACTCTGACAGAATCATTGCTTGCATCACATTGAATATCATCCATCGATTCAGGAACTTTGACGTGCATGACGCAGCTCCATGTGTTTCCAATATCGAGATGACCACCTTTAATCGTTTCTTGGTCTTTACGGGCGTATTGAATGATACGCCTGTGTAGTTTGTTTGTGCCGTTAAACCATCCATTAATCGCACGGCATGTCATGTATTCTTTGAAAATACACGATATGTAACGTATTTGTAAATGAGGAGCAAGTGGAACTACCTGAATACTAATAGGAATTGTATCACCGTAACTGTACACTTTAGTAGGCGTAGATATCTCATAGTCTACCTTTTCAGCCCAATGGTTTGCAACAATAATAGGGTCCAAGTAATCAATGGCGATTGACATGTTTTGTCTAGAAAGATGAATATCTCTAGCACACGTATACTTGGGTAATAAAAAGCTATTTCTTTCAGCCGTTGCTTTTAACTGATATTGAACAAGATAAAACTTGGCTACTTGAGTTGATTCTGGTAAACTGCCAGGTACTACTAACTCAAATTCATATGAATGTTGGCCTGCTGGTAATAAGTGAGTATTATCTCTTTGCTGAGGCAAGAAATTCCATGTATGATTAATCAAAATTTGCTGGTCACTGTATTTTCTTTCATAGCCATTTACTACTAAGTAGCAATCGTTTCAATATATATATAGTGTAATAAAAAAAAAAAAAAAAAAAAAAATACGTTACTTAAAGTCCAATTCACAGACAGTCTGCCAGAGAAGGTGAGATGGATGGACTTGAAGGAGGTTGGGTTATTTAATTTTAATGTCACAGCGCCTCTTAATACACAACCTGAAGACTCTGAAGGGGGTCCATACATGACAAGTCTATCATTCTCTAGATGTATTTTTAACTTTCCATTGAATTTTACAGCTTTTTTATTTGAACGCCCCATATTTATAAAAAAATAACAAAAGAAGAAAAAAGAAAGAAAAAAAAAAAGTAGGCTGATTAATATTATTACAATAGAGTTTTAATGCCACAACAACAAACGTTTTATTATCTCACGAGATGGTACAAATTACCGAAAATAGTAAAGAAGATAAGGCAAAAAGGGTTAAAAAAATTATATCAAACACTTTTATAGTAGTAAACAGTAGAAATAAAATATATATGATCGCCTATACTATATACCCGCTATGTTTATGTAAATATCTACTGCATAAAGAAGATCAAGATATCGATTATATTGTATCCATAGCAACTACTAGACTAGGTCTTTTTTTTCTGGAGATCATCTGATGGACTGTAAATTATGTAAAAAAAGAAAAAAAAAAGTGCACACGCAAAAAGATTTATTCATATTTACAAGCCTAAGAAGACGTTGTTAACCAAGGATGTGCCAGCACTTCACTTATTGAACATCGTTTATCTACATCTCGATTTAACATCTTTTTAATTAAATCTAGTGAACCTGTGGACGATATACGTATGAGAATTGCATGGTTCGCCAAATATAAACATTATTGTTACCTTCTGACATAATGAATGGAATTCTTAAATCGTGTTCCATTATTTCATCCACGTTATAAAATGGGTTTTCTCTATAAATCAATGTATATAGTAATGTTCCAAGACTCCAAATATCTTGTGGTGGTCCTTCATATGGCATTCCTTTTAATATTTCTGGCGCACAATAATCTAGTGTACCACCAAATGTATCAAACGTGCGTCCTTTTCTAAAATAAGCTGCACTACCAAAATCAATCAAATGCACACATCCCGTATCGTCCAGCAGTATATTTTCGTCCTTGATGTCACGATGGACAATGCGTAAATTCTGTATATGTTGTACCGCTAAGGCTACTTGTTTAAATATAGAACGGATCTCTTCTTCAGGAATATGTTCATTTAACTCTATGTAATCAAACAAGTCCATACTATTATTTCCAAACAACTTCATTACTACAAAATAAGTATCTTCGTCTTCCATATACGTCTCTAATATCATTGCTTAGTATATATATATATATATATATATATATATAATGTCTTGTGTGAATGTAATACCTAATGCGCAACAGTTCACCTGAGGGAATTCCTTGAGTTTTTTCAGTATATGAATTTCCAGCGGTATTAACCCCAGTTGTCGATCCCGGATCCATGAGTCCACAATAATTCGAGATTTGGCAATAAATTTAATTACCACTTTAGTCTGTAATACGCATTAACTAAATGCCCGCGATTTCTCTTTCTTTTTCTTTTTTTTTACCTTTGTCACGTCGTCTTTACGATAAGCTAATTTTGCCATACCATAAGCGCCTTCACCTAATGTTCCAATAATCACATAATCATCCATAGGATGTTTCTTTACTTCTAAACTTTTAACTGTGTCTGCCACACTATCAGTCTTTGATCTTTCCTGCAGTCCACCTGGAAACAGGGCTTTCTTTTGATCTACTGAGCCAAAAGAAGAAATGCCATAAGGACGGATAGGTGGACGTTTCTTTTTAATCGTCAAAGGAGCTACCTCATCATCATCCTCTTTATCCGATTTTGTTGTTTCTTCTTTGACAGGCACTTGCTGTTTTTTCTTCTTGACTCGTCTTTGTGAATAAATACGATCGTAAGTCACCCACACACTAATCAAATCTTCTTCTTCGCTTTCAATCAGTCTCAGCTGCATTTGAATCTCAAATTGACTTCCGTCACGGTGTACAGCATGAATGACAGGCAAACAGGATCCGTTTGCGCTCACAGATGGCTTTCTTTCAAGCGACTGCACTGTTTCTTTGTCTGTGTCAGGATTATACATGTCAGAAATAGCCCATCGACAAGCGCGGTTATTGATAGTACTAGCATATTGCAATAAATGGCATTTTCGTAACCCTTGCACTATTTGAGAAAAGCAAGGAATAATTTGATCAATATAGATCTTTTCAATAAGAGATTCAGGTGAGTAACCAAACAAGTATTTTGCAGGTACAGGATTGATGCTTTGAATGCGACCTGTATGATGGACCGTGATAAGACCTGCAATGGAAGGAAGCGACACAATCTTTAGCTTATTGGGTGTTGAAGAAGAAATATTCACCATCAAAGGAAAATAAATGCCTTGTTTTGTTTCGCCCCCATAAAACTTGACTTTATCGAGTTTACGTCGAATGGTACCGGGAATGTCTCCATCTGATAATGCAGGAACCAATTGAGTAATGGGCTGACCAATAATTTCATCAGGCTCATATCCAAATAATTCTTTTGTAGTACCAAACACTTTTAATACATTACCCTACCCAGAAAAAGAATGAATAAAAACGCATTTTCAACGTGTTTTGGTTTCGTGTTACCCTTTCATCTAAGTGAGCAGATAAAGACGTTTCATAGATTTCTTCGAATATCCAAATATACACTGTCTTCCCCTCATCTGTTTTCTTTTCTTTTAACCACAATGATGCGGCCGAGAAAGTCTCACCGTTCATCTTGCGGATCGGGACCACGATGCCACAGACCAAAACAAGTCCTTTTTCCATTCGACTTTCATGTGCAAGCACAGTCATATTACTGACAATGGAAGCTAAACTACGTCTACGTTTCAAAATATTGCTTATTTGTGATTTAAACGGTTCTTCGAGTTCGTCTAAAATAGACTTTCCAACGTATGATTTGTCAATACCAAAGCATAAACTAGCCATATCATTAAATAGCAAAATAGTGGCGTCGGCATCTGTGGTTAAAATGGCTTGATTTTGTGGAAGGAATCGAGAAGGAGCATGCAATGCCCGAGTATATTGTGCTGCACATGGTAAAGGTGGTGTTGTATTTTCATAAATAGGTGGCAGAAAAGCATCAATGGTTTGTCTTCGTGCGAAAAGAAACCCATCTTCGTCTACATCGGATCTTGGAATGGGTGTTGAAAGTGTGCTTGATGTCAGCTTTGTATGTTGTGGGTTTGGTGATAGCACATCAGTATAGGCATCATTCTTTAAAATGTCGTTCAACGAAGGACAAAGTTTAAGTTTTTGGTTGTTGTTGTCCATCCAATCATTATTTTGATCCAGTACACCAATATCGGGTTGTGAGTATCTTCGTCTTGTATCACGCCCTCTTGTTTGGTATCGAATGCGTTGCATATAGTCCATTCCACGACTAAGTATTTGACGCTTAATCTTGGCTGCCTTAGTTACTCTCGAAAGTGGAGTAAAACTATAGCTATATAAAGATTCAGCACAATATTCAGCTATAGAGTCACTGAGAGGCGGGCTCTTTTTAGGTGGTGATGTTGACTGATCTCGAAACCTTTCAAAACTTTCAACTGCAATCGCATTCTGTGTATTATCATCACTATCAGGCGTTGAATTTCTACAGCCATAAAAAAAAAGAAAGATGAGAAAACGAGTTCATTGCAAAGACAAAAACCAACCCTTCATTAAATACATCATCGTCTATTGTTGTAGGATGCACACTTTGTTCATTATGATCTTTTTATGCAATATAAACAATGAGCTTAGAGTGAGTTTTTTTTTAAAAAATGGAAAGAATAATCACCCATTGCTTTTGGATTGGATATATTTGTTGACATGAGTCGATTATTTGTTTTATTAATGAAGTGTAAAAGAATGAAGATTAAACCGCTAAAAGAAAAAAATAAATAAATAAATAAAAGAGTCTTTTTTTTTCTGAAAAAAAGAGGAAAGTAGGCAGCAATCTCGAGAAGAAACAGCTGTCACAGAGCAGCCCATCGCTGTGTTTCAAAAGACCAGTAGCAAGCAAAACGAGTATAACGTCAACAGCAATAACAATTAAACTCCAATCACCAAGAATAGTAAATGATGTAAAAGCAAGAAAACTGTGCCTCGTAACCATAGAAATGTGGTAAGATTTAAGAAATGCATTGGGCAATTTTACTTCACTGATGTTATGACTTTTTCGGTAATCCACGATTTCCTCTAATCTGTGTGACATGTCAACTGTTTTGCTTGAAAAAAAAAAAAAAAAATTTTTTTTTTTTTGTTTGAAAGGACTCGATCTAACAAAACAAGCAACAAATACAATAAACCAATTAAAACACAAGAAACTTTCCTTAATTTATTTTTATTAAAAACTTGTTGAGTCTTTTTAACTTGGTACACAACACTTTTACAATTGTTTCTCTTTTGGTAAAATATCAAGTTCAATAAATCATCAGAGGCACAATTTTGTCGATATTTATAAATTACAAATGCTGCTAAAAATAAAGATAAAAGCTTATGTAAATCCCGCTTAAAAAAAAAAAAAAAAAAAAAAAAAAACTGTCATTATGAAACCATGGTTACTATTTTTAAAATTGAAATCAGACAATTATATAAAGGGGGGCGGTTGGGAACTCTTGATCTCTTCTTTTTTATCTTTTATATTCAAATAAATCCATTATACTATCATGCGTTTCTCTATTCTTGCTTCTATTGCTATGGCTTCAATGGCTATGGCCATGCCTACTAAGGTTTGTCTATAATCAACGAATCGACATTCAATATATAACTAAATCAAAAATTATAGAGAGCTGCTGTCAGTGCTCCTTCTGGACCCAACGTCAACGATGGTGTTTACATCTCATGTAACAAACCTGGCGTCTTTGCTTTAACTTTCGATGACGGACCCTACGAATTCTCTTGGGACTTGGCCTCCTCTCTTCATGACCAAGGCATCAATGCTACTTTCTTCATCAACGGCAATAACTTTGTTGATGTACAAAAGGATTCTGTCCAAACCAAGGACGGTGAAAAGACTTACATGGATGTCATTAAGCACTACAAGGACATGGGTCACCAAATTGCTAGCCACACTTACGAACATAAGGTCCTTGCTGGTCTTTCTGCTGCTGATGTTGAATACCAAATGAACACCCAAAGTGACATTATCTACAAGGCTGCTGGTGTCAGACCTGCTGTGATGCGTCCTCCTACTGGTGCCTATGATCAAACTTCTCTCAAGACCTTATATGATCTCGGTTACGCCGTTGTCAACTGGGATGTTGATACTCGTGATTGGGAAAACCATAACCTTGCTCAAGAACAAGCTGCCTACAAGTCCATGGACTCTGATACCAACAGCACACTTGGTCACATCACCCTCGAACATGAAGTTTATAACCAAACTGTTGACGAATTAGTTCCCTGGGCTATTAACTATGTTAAAGAAAAGGGTTACAAGTTTGTCACTATTGCTGAGTGTTTAGATGTTCCTGCTTACCAATAATTTTATTTTTACTTTTTATTTATTTCCTTTTGTCCAAGCATATCCCTCTCTCTCATTCTAATAATAAAGTAATTTAACTATTTTTTTTTTTTATATAAAATATACATTACCGCGGCTAATATATAATGTATGTCTAATCCGTTTTCCAGAGTCTAGAAGTCTTTATATATATATAACATTGGAGTCCTATATATGGAAGGTAAATAAAACCCGGTAAAAACTCCTGATGACTGTTACCCAGGAAAAATCTCTTCTATGATAGAATGTTTCAATTCAATTTAATATTACAATAAATTCCACGCCATTTAAGGTGATATATAGTATATATCATCAATATAACTTGCATGATTTATAATGAGTTAAGTTACTGGCGTACGAATAAGCCTCATCCTTTACTATTAATAATGCAAGGATAAACTCAAATTCACTTAAAGTACAGTAGCAACCGTTCCCTACTTTATTTCTCAATGATACCCGTTCTTAGTTTTGGCAACGCGCCTGTCACTTTCGAATAACGTCAAGTACCTGTCGCATGTGTGATTCGAAAAGTGATGATGATCTCATTGAGCATGTTATATAATTAGTTTTTGACTTTTAAAATACTAAATTTACGTGCCAATCATAGATATTCAGACCATGTATCACTGTACTCCAAAGTCTTAAAATAAACAGTTAAAACTTTACAGAAAGACTCTTCTTATCTAAAAGAACCCCTTTCTTAAACCTGACGTCTTTCAATCGTAATATTTCGCTCCTTTAGAAAACTTGGAAATGTGTCGATCTTTACTCTAAAAAAAGAAAATTGTTTGTTTGGATACACAAAACAGTAAACGACGACGGATAATGGAATAATTATATAAAAATAGAAGATATATTTATGCATTATAAGATTGAGAATTACATTTCGGCTATATACTTTCCAGTTTTTACCGTTCGTGTGACACTTCGTACAACATCTTGCTGGTGTATATCCAAGTTTGTCAACAAAGTATCTTTTAATTCAAAGCGTATGGCTATGGGCTGAGGTGTACCTTGCTCAAGCGTCGAAAACTGAGCTTTAATGACAGACTCTTCATCGACATCACCAAGTTGCCATTTGATAGCCTTTTGGGCCAACATAAGCTCTCCAGCAGGAATACTAAGCGCGTTCTGTACGTTTCCAGTAACGGATGTCATAAACACAACATGATTAAGTGTTATGTTTTCTGCTGGGTGATATTTCACAAGAAGACGGCTCTTGTCCGCATCACACTTCCACATGGGCTTCACAATGAGCGGTACACGGTCATGGTCTAACTTGGTCTGGTATTTGATGCAGACGTGACGGGCTCGATCTTCGAACATGGTTGTGTTGATCTGATACATGCCTTGATATTGAGTAGCGAATTCAGTTGTTTCGAGCTTTTCAAACCTATCAGTATTTAATTGGAACAGAACGGGCGTTTCGGGTGCTAAAGGTCCGTTGTATTCAATGCTGATTTCACCCCAAATACCTGATTTCTCGACTTGACCACCCTTTGAGAGTAAATGGACTGTCTCTGTGATATGAACATCAATAGACGGGTGCTCATCAGGTGTCTTTTCATGGGTGATTTCGAATGGGTTTGTTAAAGGTGCCGAAGTGCTAGTAGGGCTACTTTCGGAAACGGGTGCGCTCTCAGCAGTGGAAGGTGCTTCGGTGATTTGAGTCAATAAATGGCTGGGCTCCACAACTGAATAAAGCTGAGTAGCTCTCATTCTTAATAGCAAAAAGTCAGTCGCTATTTATAATTTAAAAATAATAAAGACCCTTACTCTCTACGTCCACGAAGTCTTCTAGGTGTTGGTGAGTTACTAGGATTTTTCTAATAAAAAAAACGTGTCCGGTCAATCTTTTGCAAAAGCAAAATGAATATGTTTGAGCATACTTCTTTTAACAAAGTTGATACTCTTGTAAGTGCTACAGCTGACTGCGACGCGTCTTCTTCGTTTACGGCTTCATTCTTGATATGGACACGTATCTTGGGGCTACTAAACATACTATAGGAAGTAGTACGCTTTAATACCTAGGTACAATATATACAACTGTAATCCATGATTTTTACCTTCCAGCATCCGAATTCACGTCATCTGTATCAATTAAAGAGTCTGTTGTATCCCCAATCCAGGCTGTACGATCAGGTGGAGGAATTGAGTATCCTTCAGAATCAATCTGTATCAAAGGATTTTGGTTTTGAGTAATTGGTTGTGGTGCAGACATGTTAGTAAAGCTTCCAGTAAAGCTTGAGACACTGCGAAGTGGTGGAGGATTCTGTGATACAGGAGAGCTAGGTTCTGTAGTCGTTTCCTGCTGACTATGAAGACTCTCTACAACGCTCTCAGAATGACTCAAACTGCGTTTACGATTATCGTCCAACTGATGTGCTTCTGATTTAGGTTTACGTCTAATTGATGTAAAAGCTGGGAAAACTATTAAAGAGTTAAAAGGTGCCTGAGTTTGTGGAAAGATGATATACATTACATCTTTTCTTTTCTTTTTTAACAGACGAAGGGTACGAAGGTGCAGGTGTTGGTAATGGTGAGGCGGGTTTCAAGCTTGACTCAGACATCGAGGGTTCTGGGACAACAGGCTCTACATTAATTAATGGAGCATCATGTGTTGCTTCAGCTACTACTACTACTGGAGCATGGTGATGTGGGGTTGATTTGACACTTGTATGAGTTGCACAAAATGAAGCAATTTCATCATCTGTACGAAGAGTTGCAGCAGCTGTGATGCTGTTCCCTGTCAACTATACCACACAAAATTTAGCCTTCAAACACTTTACTGTTTTATAAAGAGTTACCTCAATCACTCTTTCAGCATGTGTTTGTTGAATTGACTCAAATTTATGTACGGTTGCTTTTAAATTATCTAATCGAGCTTCATCAATTTTTTGGTAATGCTAAAATTGGTAATCAATTATTGACTTGAAGCTCAAAATAACAGGTTGTTTGTTTCTTACCTGTAAGAGTTGAGGTGCGCCTTTTTGCCATTCAGCAAACTTTTGCTCTTGTTGTTTTATGTATTCTAATGCCTTTGCTTCACCTTTTGTATTCTTTTTATGCTTTTGAATTTTATTTTCCAAATCATCATATTCTTTAGCCACTTTTTGTAGTTGTTCTTCTAACTATTCAATAAGAAATCCATTAATATATCCAAAAAAAAAAAAGAGAGTGAAATAAAGGTAAGTTTACTTGGTGTATTGTTGCATAATTTGTGTTGTTTTGAATGGCTGATCTTAATGGTTGCTCAATTTCTTCAGTAATTATTGAGGCATATTCTGTATGAATTGTGGCTAGTCTGTTCAATTCCATTTGGAGCATTTCCCATATCGGTAAAAATGTTCTATCAATTACATATTAGAGAGGCAAACCAATAACTCCAAATAACGATAATTCATTACCCTAGAGCCGATTTATTGGTGATGTAATGTTTTTTTGATAATTTGGCGAGATTTTTAGCATATAAGTCTTCCACTTGAGCACTGTTGCCCTTTAAATTAGATCCAGCTATTGGCTTGTTGTTATGACTCTTACCGATCTTTAAAATATTCAGCTAACTCTTCGTTTAATTTGATAGCTGATGCAATACGAGCATGCGGGGAATCAATACCGTGCCTGGGACGTTCAGACTAACAAATAAAAAAGGTCAACAATAACTGTTTGTCTAAAAGATTCCTTCTTCATTTACAATAAAGGTATTGATGTAAGAGATTTTCTCGGTTAATTCTGTTTCCATTTCGAAATTATTATTGAATTCACTCTTAATCTTTCAACTCTTGTAAAAATAAAAAATAAAATAAAAAAAAAGAAAAAGAAAGAAGGAGAGAAGGAATGGAATGGGAGTTTAGTTGTAGAAAAAAAGAAAAAGAGAGAATAAATACGGACTACTTAAAATATATTTTTGTGCATCATTGGAAAACAACAATTTAGACTGAAATTCAGCGTAATAGCTGTAATATGTATAACAGAATGCACCATTGTGCAAACACTGTTTATTCGAATTACAACAAGAAAGCTATACACTGCTTTATTTGGTTCTAGCGAATGAGCATTATATGGTACAGACAATTGAAAAGAATTGGGAGGGTGTGATTATGTGTTACGCGAAGCTAAATTAAGAAGATAGATACGGATTTTCATTGGCTTTAACATATATAGACACAGACTGCAAAAATAAAATAGGATATCTTGGTGGTTTATCCACAGCTGTTTACAATCAGGTAGCGCAAGGGGGACTTCCTTCGCGGTACCCTTTGAAGTATATTCCTTGAGCTGTCTCTGAAGTATCATTTTATCAGAATAGTCTTGCTAATTCACGGAAGAGAGAAAAAGCAATGATGATTCAGAACGTTAAGGATATACTGGTTGTTTCTCAAAGGCTAATGAATTCACATACTGTTGTTATTTTGACAGTTCAAAAACGGCTAGTGTGAAGGTGTGAAATGCGATAAGAAAGGGAACGACGATTTGGAGGGAGTACTGTGAGCTGTATCTGCAGACCGCCTGATTTCTAGCCTCGAGTTCATACCATCGTCGTCAATACAACGTGAACCATAAAAGCATGATCTACGTTGCCAGCCAAATTGGGCTTATTATCAGTATGTTTTTACGCGAGGAGGTAGCTGAAAGAACGCATTTTAATTGTGCAGTTCAGTAGGGTTAGAGCTAGGACACCAAGAAAGGAAAAAAAAAAAAAAGAGTTGCAGCCTAGCGTGGAACTAGTAACAATATATTCCATGTTCAAAATCAACGTATCAAATTCATTCATCGATTATCTCCTTAATATAACAAATTATGTAGCCTGTATGTTTGACGTAAAGAGACCACACAAAAAGCCTACGGAAGTTGATTTATGCTTCATAGAGCCACCCTTTTCTTCAAGCCATTATGATAAAAAATTAAAAGAATAAAAGTCTAAGAGCACAAAGTTACTAAATGCACTGCTTTGCCCTGACTAGTTTGGAATGTTATATAAAATAAACAAACCTCTTTCGAGTAAAGAGGAAAATATAAAAAGAGAGAAAAACAGAAACACTAAATAAAATACTTGCAATACAACACTATGAAGATAACCAGTTCACTAGTTTGACACCAGGATGGACAGGATCTGGGGGGGGGGTTTGCTCATGTGAAATTTGATAAGTACAATGTGATCAAAAACATTAATTTTACTTCCTCTTTATTTCTATTTATCATTTTCAAAACAAGAAAAACATGCATAGTCAGTTTTATTCAAACGCCAATGCTTTGATTAAACTGAAGAAACAACGCAAGTTCGATGAACAGCAGGAGGCAGCAGAGACACAAAGAAATCAACCGACAACAAAGCGAGGTAACGTGGTTTTTTCATTGGACTACTTTTTTAAAAATTTACGCGTTTTACAATATGTCAAGCGTAAATATACAACAAAAGAGAAAGGAGTAAAAAAGACGCTAAAATTGCGCGTAAAGCTGAATCATCTACAGAAAGTATTACATGCAAATCTTGTGGAGAGCCAGGGTATGCTTCCGCAAGAAGTAACTAAACAATGCTTGAACTAGTTATAACTTTATCTTACCTGAATTGATCCAACAGAAACTTGGTCTTATAAATCGAAGATACACAGTGTTTTTGCCCCTAAGATTATTTACGTTAACACCCAATGATGATACTTTTAATGCAACTCTCGAAAAATCCAGAGTTTGTCTCAATTCCTGAGGAAAGTTGTCTTCAAATCCCAATTATTTGTCAAGTATTATTATATATATTGAAACACCTACAAGACTTATACAATGAAAGTTTTCCAGCAGAATTTTTGGTATTCTGTATGTAGACTCGTCATTGGAAACATGACTATTGATAGCTATGCTCAAAAATATTCTCGTCAAACTTCTCACTTTGAAGAAACGTGAAATAAACTAAATAATATTGAAGGTATTAGTATGAGAGTAGAACTTGAAGGTTTGGTAAACTATGGTCAAGTTTTGTCTACTACGTGCGAAAATATTGCGACATGCTACAACAACTACTATGTAAATAGAAAATCCTGAGAGTATAATCCCTAGCTATTTCATATACATGCTCCGGAGTGTCTTTTCCGTAAGTTAGAATTGATACTAACCTGACTAAACTTTGCTAAGAAGGTCAAATTTGTTTATTAATAGGACTTGAAAATGCCTGTAGTCAAATATATCATTTACAGCCATGTGTTAGAAACCCTATTTTCTTCTGGCCCAGCAGCTATAACTGCAGAAAATATCGCAAGTTCTTTGGACCACCAGACCCAAGAGAGTGTTTGAAATATTTTAAACCCTCTAATCTTAAAAATTAGAAACAGACTACCTTCTTTTCCTTTAACAAAAGAAACACTAAACAGAGCACCGTTTGGGATTCTAACTACCAGCTTTCAAGTATATCCTTCAAAAGTAGGAATCGATATGTAATTGCTGAAAATCAGCGATCAACGCCTAGCAACAAGGTATGAATACGTTGATCAACGTAGATGTCGACCAAATATAGAGAAAAGAAAGTCAAGGTACAGCTCATATTTCTTTGTTTTTCTTTTTAGAGCATCAATCTAAATAACGTTAACTTTTATAAAGAACACACAAGGATGAGTTTGAAGAGGGCGATCACATTAAAATGCCATTGATTATTTTTGGGGATGGTTTGAAGAATAAATCTTACGTCAAATTCAAAGGTTTGCGTGTCGGCGTGTCTCAAAAACTGTACAAGCATTCAAGTATCCTTGAGAAACGCGAAGAGTTATTATTTCTGGATATGGACGAGTACAAGACTTCGAAGGTACTGTATATGATTTTTACATGATTTCAGTCTGAGTATTGACGCCTCTGTTTTATATATGTAGACTTGTAATTCGTGCCTGAAAAACAATCTAAAACACATTACCTGCGGAAGTGGTGAAAATAAACAAGAAACCAATCAAGTATTCGTTTACAAAAACTGTAATATTTATTGGAATCGTGACGGTATGGCCTCACAATTGCTCAACCCATCTGGAACGGCCAAGGACTCCCTAATATGTTTACCCGACAATGCGCCACCTACAATGTGGTTGCCTCGTCTCACTCCGGTGAGACTGCGGCTTAAAGATTTTACAGGTAAGGCGTTTTTATGAAAGCCTTCAGCTTTTTCTAATTATAATTCAAAATAGGTAAACAACTTAATATTACATTTCGTTCAGAAAAACTAATATTGCCACCAACACTCATTAATAAAAAGACAAGAAACCCAATTGATGCTTGGCTTATTCGTTGGCCATCTATATGTTCTATCCTACTTGAAATGGACTACTTGGCCCATTCTCAGTTACCCGAAGCTTCCGATCAGCTCGGTGTCCCTTTTGTCAATCATCTTCTCCACATCAAACAAAACTTTTCAGATAGGTAGTATCATCTCTTTTGATGTCCCCCTTGTACTTTTTCCCTTTAATCTCAAAAGGGGATTTTCTTCTCTTCGCACCGCGATCTGACCAGGGCAATGCAGCAAGTATAAATGCTATGTGCTCAATGGTTGTTTTATTTTATAAATAATCATCAAAGAAAATTTACTGTTTAATCATACCTTAGTAACCAAATCAGTAATATATAGATAAAAAATAAATAGCTACGAGCACCAGACTGAAAAAATTGTATCAATCCCCTCTGAGGTAGTTACATCCATATATCGCTTGTGGTTTTAAGGATAATACAGTAGATACCCGCAAAAATTGTTTTCAGTTCTTTACGTAGTTTGGTTTTGCGAGTAACTTTCATAGCCATTTCCCCTTCTAGGTAATAGACATCTGTCTGAAATGTCGTTTGCCGAGCCTATCAAATGCTGTTGCCATCTTGGTTTACATATATTCAATTTACAAAAGTCTATTTGAGATTGCACTGGAAATAATTTCTGCCGCATATATTCAACGTACAACTTATTTAACAATGTATGAACATTAAGAAAGTCAGGAATAAATGCTTTATTTATTAGTAATTACTATTTTATATGGTAGATATATAAGAACGAGTACTGTAGAGTGATTTTTGGAGCCAATAGACAATGTGTTTATGGGTGGGGGGGTATTTAGCTTGTAACAGAAGATGATTCATCATTAGATGAATATATACTACCTTTGGGCGTCCTACTTTGTATCATTCGACGTGTATTTTGGGCTATCATTTACTATAAACGTTAGAGATGAATTCATATCAGATTACAAATAAACTTTACCGTATTTCGTAACTGCGATTTTCTCCAGCTTCTTTATAACATATTCCAACTTTGATAACCATTCATTTCTTGCTTCTTCAGACCCCATACACAAAACATAAATCGTAGGCGCACCAATGAATGTTGTATTTAAATTGTCAACACCAGAAAACGACGAAACAATTTCAATACAATAAGCAAAACCTGACGCTTCTTCTTTTAATAGTGATCGCACACGCGCTCTTTCTAATACTAAATGGCCCTTATAATGAAGTTTTCCTTCTGTTTTAGGTTTCAGAAAGACTAGCATGTCACTAAACAGGACACAATGCCTTTTATCTCTCATTGTATTTGACATAATTCGTGACAATTGTCCTTCCAATACCAGTCTTCTTCCTGTTTGTATATTAAACGGAGCACACACAATTGCTTGATGAAGTTTTAATACTTGATTTACATTCTCAGCTTCTATAAGTCTATTCATATCATATGCGTAAGTGAAAATTATTAAAATATATACGCGTGAGGTATATTTACTTATGATGTACGGACTTGTGAAATTGTTCAATCCATATTTTACATTTTTGTAAACTTGCGTAATCAGGATGCATCTGCGGTGTTGAACTCACCAATTGCGTTATCATATTTAGATATCGATCTGCACAGCTAACCGGTAGCTGAAGTAAACTGAGCAGCGTACTACCTTTTAACGCTTTTTGGCTTTGTGCATTCTAAAGAAACGATATACTGTAAGGATATTGGAACGAAAGATCAAGCACTATACATACCTCAAGAAACTTTTTGAAAGGTTGGTATCTTGTAAGTCGCTCATAAGTGGTTAATGAGACATCATAATGACACAGATAAGCTTTATAACATTGTAAATTGGGAAACTATATTATGCTATCATTATTAAAGGCACTTTAACTGATAAAGGGAAAATTATCTTACCCATGCCTGAAATACATCCGAAAGAATTTGCGCTGGTCCCCAAATTCTAAGTCTATTTGGTGAATAAATAAGTTTGTTAATATACCGTTAGATCGAGTTTATATTTTTTATGCAAACCTTTCTTTTAAGCTTTTACACGTTAAACGGTGGACATTCACTAGTTCTTCTACGTTACCAAAAAGCCACTTCATTTCACGCTCTGTACAAATTGTTTTTCTCTTCCCAAGAAAACCGAAGGAGGTGCTGTTATTATCAGGATCTTTTTTTAAAGGCAAATAAAACATCGACAATAATAATTCAAGTGATTTTAGGTAAGTTTCTTCCGATTGAACCAAGTTAGTAATAATAGCCTCTCTATTTCTATATATATATTCGTTATCTTTATGAATCGGTTAATAAGCTCTCTTGTCTTTTTTATATATATATTTTGGCTTATTACCAATCACGTCTATACCAACATCTTCAAAGCCTAAATTGTCGATAATTTCGAGATCACTCTCCATTGATTCATCGAGAAAATCAATAGCTGAAGAGTTGGAAGTTGCGATGCTTTGTAAATCGTCCATGGAATAAATTGTTGAATTTGCGGTAAGACCACTTGTTGTGTATCTTGAGCTAGCTACACTCATTCTTGAGGAAGAAGACGGTGTTGATAGTATTCGCGATAAATTGTATATACTGCCGCTATTTCTTTGAGAGGAGGTGTCACTCATATTATTGATTCGTTCTAGAAAGAAAGAACAAAAAGCAACTCCTTAATGTTTGGAGTACTATATTCAGTTAAACTTTAATACCATTGGACTGAAAATCATTGGATGATAAATGTATAGTGTGTTGGGATCATGTCGTGTTACAGCCACAAAGAAGAAGAATGCTTACATTGAATAAAATTAATAGCTGAAATATGTCTAAATCTGTATTTTATAAGCCTAAGCCAGTTAATACTATTATATATATTTCTCTTGTTCAAGAAGATTACTATAATAATTCTGTGGTATATTTATGTGCGACATAACCGACAAATTTCAAGTTCTAAAATGAATAAGAATTACAAAGCGGTAACATTGGGAAAGCTTAAATTTACACAAGTATATTAAAGAAATACGCCATTGCGTGTAATACAAGCAATGGCGATTCTCAAGTGGTAAAGTTCAATGATTCTTATTACTAAGGTAAATTCATGTGTAAAACTATTCAGGCATACTGTTACTACGTGGTTTGAAATGGCACCATCATAGTTTACCTTCATGCTTTTGGGGTGTCCATAGTGAAATGCACGTACTGCAAAAGAATTGGCTCGAATTTTTCATAGCTACATCTTTTAACTTTTTACCTATACTCAAACTCAAGTAACTAAACTACCCTTAAAAATAGGCAGCCATTCTAATATTTTTATAAATAGATTGTTCAAATGATTACAGACACTCAACTTTCACTCATCGCCAACTCTCTCGGTGTCGCCGCTATGATTTTAATTGTTGCTTATCACTTTGTCTCCGTCAATGAAAAGTCATCATAATGCTTTATTAAATAAAATTTACAAATTTAACTCGTGCTTCAACTCCAAAAACCATTTCACCGCCTCTACTCTTCTCATATCCGAAATACCAGCACCACTGACAGTTTCATACACGATTTTCATAGTAGCTTTTTGGATCACTGGAGATTCTTGCGCTAAAATCAACTGTCTGATTTCAGATGCGACATAAGGGAAATATGGGCCAAGAGACATTGGTTTGAGCATGTCGATTAGAGCAGTAATATATTGATTTCTAAGTGCGATATCTTTCTCGGATGTAAGCAAATTGATTTTTTCCATAAGCTGTTTCACAGTTAACCATGCCAAAGCATCATCGATATCACAGAGAGCTTCGATTAAAGTATTAAAGCCAAATCTGAATTGGTCCAAGTTCATAGGTTCAGGGAAATTCTAATTGAGAAAGGGTGAGAACTTTGAATAACTCACTTGTTTAATTTTTGGCTTACATCAATCAAAATCTTGGCATAAACTGCAGCTAATTTACTGGAGATATCTTTCTTTGCAATAAATGCACTAATAACAACTGTATGTGCACTTTCGTACAGGTTCTTATTTTCAATACGTTTCCATTTAAGCACAGGGTAAATTACTGGGAGAATATGGTTTTCTAGCACTTCATCATCAATACTTTTAATGACCTGCTCGCACAAATCAGTAAAGAAAGTAAGGCGTGTTTGCTTGACCATGGATAATAATTCCACTGAGGGCTGTCCTTGGTAAACAAATTGGGTCGGTGCTAAAATACAACAAATTAAGCCTTCCTGTCTTATTTCTGTTATCGTAAAACTTACCATATTCTTTAAAAGCCAACGTTAAAAGTCGGTTTAATTGACATCTGTTATCTTCATGTAGCAGATAGGCAACAGCATTTGTTAGTGTATCTTGGTATGCTTGACGACCTGCACCTTCGCCCAAATGCTCATTGATGAAATTAAGATTAGCATATATCGAAACAATATCTTGGGCTGCGTGAGGTATCGCCACTAAGCCTTTTCCAAAGGGTATATCAACTGCAATAGCTTTCAACAGCACAGTAAATGAAAAAGCCATGCTCTTGAGAACTGTCCAAGCAGCTGATTCTAATTCCTTACTGTTCTTGGATTTCTCAGGGTTCATTGATACTTGTGCCGTATCCATTACATAGCGATCCCAATCAAAGAAGGTATTATAAGAAGCGCCTACTAATCGATCCAACAAGTGCTGAACAGCATCATTATTCGAATCGATTTGAATTAGTTTAGCCATCGCTCTTGATAAACGACCAATGTCTTTAAACATAGGTGAATTCACAAGCTGATTTAACTCCTGTTTAATTTCTGGTGTGTTTTTCAATCGATGCAAAAGATCGCCACTATTGAATGTATACGGGCTCGTCAACAAACTACTTGTCAATAACTTTAATAGCAAATCCTTGTTCTTCATGGTCAACACTGTTTCATCTGGTATTTGAATGATGCATCTACCAGCAAAAAATGCGATTGTATCTTTTTACACACACAAATATCAATACAACTGCAAGATCCAGTGAAGCTTATATTATTACTTACCCTGGTTATTTGTATATTCGTTTAAATGTTCCTTTGTATAAATTTTCTCAATGGTTAAGTCTAATTGTTCTATAAACGTCTTCTCTGCCTTTTTACGTAATTCAACCACCCTCTTGGTCTTTTTACCCTGATTAAATTGTAGCATACGCCTAGAATGAAGCATGAGCGAATGAACATATGCTGCCCATAAATACACTTACACTGCGCCTGCTAAAACTGCCAAACAAGTAAAATAAACAGGCAAAGAGCTTTCTTGATCTTGAACAACATCATATGCCATATCAACTAGAGTGTTCAGATCGGCCTCAGCACGAGTTTGTGGAGTTTCTTGAGATCTTATATCCACAACATGCTCCATGGCTGTCATAATTGCACGTGGTCCATCTGGTCGCTTTGCAGCAAACTGGATATAGGCATGCAACAATACTTGGCAATATTCCACTTCAAAATCATTCAAACAATTGGTTTGTGCTAATGCATGGGCCAAACCTGCATCGAGAGCGTCCGATAGAGCTGAAACTCTTTCAGCGTCTTGGTGTGTGGTGTATAATTCAAATAGTTTTGCCATGGCTTGCAAAATTTCTTTGTCGTGTTGCTGACCTATAAGCGAAACCCAACCAATCCATGCCTCTTTTTGAATGGGTAAATAACGATTGTCGAGCATAAACAAGATTTCCTGGATAGAACTGGTAACCAAGTTAAGTCTATCTTTATCGTATGCTGGTTGCTGTTGTACTCTACGTAACCAACTAGAGAATAATGATATGATTGGTCCAAGAGCTTCAAGTTGTTGCTTTTGCAAGTAGATTGTTTTTAACGCTATTAAAGCATCCAAGAAGGGTGGCGTAAACCACGATGTAGGGAGGTCATTACTGTATTTTGCAAGCTGGTTCAAGTTCGAAATGATCTACAAGTTTATGATGAGTCATGACTATTAAACTATAAATACCACTACTTTTTTTTATTCTTACTTGAGACTCGGTAAGAGTAGAGTGTTGTAATATACTGTAATATGCATCAGAGAGAATTTTCGCTAATTCCTTCAAATCAGGTTTGCTTTCGTTGGTTTCGTTCGACATGATCTAAATAATTGAAAAGCAAAGCAAGAAAAGTTATGTGAAAATCTTAAATTACAGCAAAAGGGCGCTCAAGTTAAATTTGAACTCAAACTTCGTGAATGTGAAATTGGGTTCTGTGAAGAAAAAACTAGAAGAGTCTCAAACCCCAAATCTTATATTGAAAGTAATCCAGATGTTGAAGGGCACAATACAGACGTTCTGCAGATTATATAGCCTATAATAGCCGATTACCGATCTGTAGAGTAGGGACTGTGCGCAACACATATAATAAAATCAAAGAGTATACTAACAAAAGTCATTTACTTTTTGGGTGGGTGTAGATTTCATGCTACTAACAACAAAGATAAAGATCAAAGCAACTGCGTGGTACATTTGTTATCCTAAGAATATGGATTTGGAAATATAGATTGTCATCACAATAAAGCCTAGTACCACTCTCATATTTGGTTGATAAAAGAGTCATGCTTTGGCAAGGTCAAGAGGATCGAGGTCGTAGCCAGTGAAAGCGTTAGATTTGGTATCAAGAAAAGATGAATCTAAGACGCACTCCAGCAGCTATAATCAACACTATTGGTCTCATCTACAATCATATTGTTCTGCCCGTAAAAAAATAGCCACAGGTTGCCGTCGTATTTTGGTTAGGGCAAAACCGAGAATTGAAGAAGAATCTAGCATTGAGTTTATGCGAGACGGATTTATTAAATTAACTCGAATATTCAATTGCTGCTCATCCCTATTAGGCATTGTAGGCTTTACAATTATGCTATGATATCCATCTTCTCTGGATTATTAATAATTGCTTAAACATTGGCTGTTAATGCGCGCCATTGATCCAACCAAATAAGAAGTTGTGTTCTATATAGATTGTCGTCCTACTTCATCCCAATCCACAGCTCTGCATTTGCAAGTGTGTCGTCAGAACCATCTTTTTTGTCAATCTAAAAACCATAACTACCGCGAATGTAACGAGAGAGATAAAAAAATGCCCCAGTGGCGGTGACAGCACTAATGATACTATTACAAATGCCCTTCTCGGTTAAATAAATTCATGGGTGATACAATGTGAATGCCAGGTATCATTTACGCCTCAGCCAAATTGTTTTAATTAAACATGAGTTTGTATGAAAGAACCAATTGTGCCCGAGAGTTTTTTACGCACAAAAAGATACATAAAACATTGTCCTTGTATATATTAAGAAGGTAGCCATTTCTAGAAAGAGCGTGCTCCTTTCCTTCTTGAAATGGCGGATGTCAATTCGATTATGTAATACAAAAATCAATGACAAAGCCTTTCTTAAGGATTGTACCCAAAAATTAACGTCGTCTAATTTTAGAACACATTATAAGATTAAAGGCAATGTCAATTAATAATAACTATATAATGATATATGCTTGCGGGCAGTCTATACAGAAGTGTCTTCTAAAAGCCGTAAAAGAATCTGAAAGGTTTCAAACAAATGCTGCATTGATTACACCACAGCCCGCTGAGTGACTGTTCGCACCCAGCATTAATTATTGCCCCGCTGTTTGGCATTATATGAGGACATCCTCTTTTTTTTTTTCTTTTTTTTTTTTTTCCTCTTCCTTTTCTTAATCCTCATGCCATTGTCGACGGATAATCCGCAGTTTACTATATTAACTTTACATGATGCTGTTACAGATTCACCTGTGTATAGGTCAGCCTCTATTCACTTTGATAATCAAGTAGACTTGCTAGAGAAGTGGTTGGATTCTTTATCGAAATATATGAAACAATACGTAGATAAATTAAACAGTAAGCTTATTCTGCCTAGTTTAATGCTGTTATTGAACTTCTTCTATTAAAGAATTCAACTTTGAAACCAATGTTTTATGTAAGAAGGTTATTCCCGTCGGTTTAGACGATGTTATGATAGGTAAACAGAGCTTCACAGTAAAAGAAGTCTTCTAACCGTGCATAAAAAGATCCTAATTTTACAGGAGGTGTTATAAAGAGTTTCTCAGACGCTTTACAAACTAGCTTGGCTTTTAAAACAAAATTGGTAAAGTTTGAGATTTTATATTTTTTTGTGTAATAGAGAGCAGGCTTTCGTAATTCGTATTTTTATATATTTAGGTGTCTGATCTTGAAGATAACTTTATTCAGCCACTCCAGATATTCATTAAAACGCATTTAAAGGAATTTAAAGACTTTAGAAAACAATATGAAAAAATACTAGAAAAATACGATTCTCAGCTTGTAAAATACACTAGTCAAAGCAAATCCAAAGAAGCTTCTGCAGTAAGAGAAGAGGCTTTTAGACTCTATGAAGCAAGAAAGTCCTATGTTCGTATGTCCGGTCAACATGTGATACGTATTCTTCACTTTCGTTCAATTGTAGAGCATTTCCTGGTAGAAAGATTTACATTAGCAACTGCTTCACACCTTAAAGAGTTCGAAGGAGATGCAAAATCCTGGTCAAAGTTACAATCCAATTTGTTTTCCTGGAAACAGTGGTTAACGGATGTAAGTAAGGGGGTTTCGCTCCTGAGTACATGTTATCTAACTAAGCTTTTATAGGATAAGGAAACTTGTGCCTTTCAATTAAATCAATTACAGCAATCTCGCATGACACTTGAGCGTAAATTTTTGGCAAATTGCCGTCCCGTTCGAGACTTGGAGAACTACAACATTAATTCTTCTCAAGTCAACATCAGCAGTCGACACTCGCTTGATTTCTCTAACGTTGTAACAACCAATCAATCAAGTCATAAATGGGGTTATTTATTTGTAAGAGGGGCAAGAAATTATTGGACGAGACGTTGGTTCTTTTTATATGACGGATGTTTTGGTTCATGTACACCATCAACAAAATCCAAAGGCTCAGTAACATTAAATGATCGGGTATCCGTGTTATTGTGTGATATCAAGCCTATGCCTGATATTGATCGCAGAAATTGTTTTGAGGTCATGTGTGCTCAGCAGTAAGTGGAACATAACATTCCTTATTCTTTTTTATGTAACACGATTACATAGACCACCCTATATTCTGCAAGCTGAAACAGAAAACGAAATGCGCGAATGGATATCTGCTTTTGAAAAAGCCAAGCGACTCATGCTCCAAAACACACAATCAGTAAACGAAGAGCCATTCTCAAAGCCTACCACAGAGGAAGTTCCTGCACTCAATACTCCAGTAGCCGAACAACCAAAAGAAAAGCCTTCCATTGTTATGTTATCGAGTACTCCTGAAAACGATCAAAAGTCGCTTACCCGATCTACATCAATGACTCCGTTACTTGTTTGGGAGGCGTCACGCGCCGCGTTAACAACCGCAACATCTACATCTACACCAACTTCACCTGCTACACAATCATTCTCACAAGCCGCTTTATCACTAGACGCAGCAGCGGCTGAAGATGCCAGCTCCACAACAACAACATCTACGTGGGGTATTCCATGGGCCTTAGTGCCTAGTATGTTCCAAGGAGGAAGCACTGATGATATTAAGAGCGAATTGCCTCCAACACCTGGCTCACCAAACGCACCTTCAGTCATAGACGCAGATGGACACCAAATTATTTGGCCAACACGTGTAGATGATTCGAATGCACCAAAAGTGAATATAAATGGCTATCTTCCTCAGCTCGACATTAGTAATAAAGAGCTGCGTCATTTGTTTGGAGGTGTAGACCCAAAGGAAGTTGTATTATTTGGTAAGGGATTTACATTTGATAAAGCGGTAGTTTATTAACTATATGTTCAGACTTTGTCGGTTTACTGAAGAAAAAACCACTAAATGAAGCTAGCAATGACGATGACGATGAAGCGCCAGCATCACCAACGTTATCCAATCAGTCTGTGGATGTTATGGAGCAAGAGTTACGTTCGCAATTACCAGATACAGTTAAAGAGCCCACTTCAAACTTTGGATATGGTTATACTGGACGTGGTTTTGTAACTCAAGACACATTTTGGTTCTACAGCTGTGTTCTTATGCACTGTGTGAATACAGTAGCTATCCGTCTTAGTGACATCAAGTCGGTTCGCTTGATTCGTGATCCTTCTATTGCCAATACAGGCTCTGTTTCCAATCTTGCACTAGCTATTGATTTAACTGGCTCTGATGGAACAGATCCCTTAATTATCACTGCTTTAATGGAGAACATTGAAGTCATTGCTGAACGACTCAAGTTTGCTGTGTCAAATGCTAAGCAAAAAGAAGTAAGTAAAATTCATATAAAAATGTTCATAGATTAATTGAATTTTTCAGCCTGAGCTGCTTCAAACAACATATGACGTGATTCACAGTTTATCAGTAAAGAGCAAACCCTACCAAGCTAAAACTATTGTTAAATCAGCTACCGAACCCACCCCTATCAAAGTAGAAGTAAACCCCAGTTCTTCGACAGCTTCTACCCACTCGGTTTCATCATCGACAAACAATAGCACATCTAGTTTGCTGCTTGACACACCATTGCCAACTAAATCCAATGATATTAAAAAGAAACTCAGTCCTCGCAAATTCTCGGCACCTGTTCAACCAAAATCAGGCGCTTTAGCTGCCGCTGTCATGGCTGCCTCAGTTGCTGGTGGCTTCGATGCACGAAAAGCCATAGAATCACAGCAGCAGCAGCAACAACAACAGAAAAAAGAAGAAGTTCCTCCGGTTCCCACACCTTCTAAACTAATAGAAAGTACGACAGCCAACGATATTGAAAAAGTGAACAACGATAATCGTAAGCCTTGGTCACACATTTCTAGATTGACAGTTGCTTACTTATTATATTAGCTCATGTCTTACCTAGCGATATGGAAGCTCCCTCAGGACCTGTTTCATGCGATTGCGATAACCATTTGGACAAACTTGAAGCTGAAATCGAACTTCCTATTAGCGCCAAGCATCTCTACTACATCATGTTTGATGAAAGCAACCCATCGTACATGGATATTTGGGAACAAAAAACAGTTGAAAATAAGAGTAAACAGCTGACCATGACATCTTGGCAAACGGTAGAAGGCAAGCAAGAACGCACACTTCGATACATTATACCTGTCAATAATGCCATGGTAAAATTGAAAGAAGCTGAAGTTGTTGAAAAACAAATTATTGAAAAGAAGCAAGACCATTTGTAAGCACAACACGTTACAAGTTTTATTTGATTTTGATTTCTTATATGATATAATAGGCGTTATGTTGTTTTGACATCAACAAAAACGGCACAACTCCCTTATGCAGATGCCTTTGTACCCTATGTAAAATATTGTATTACTTGGGTTTCCCAAGATCAATGCAAACTGTCATGTTATACTGGCGTTAAGTTCTTGAAAAATATCTTAGTCAAAGGCATGGTTAACAAAGCAGCGATGAAAGGTATGGCAGAAAACATTGCAGTTTTTATGCCCATTGTCAAGAAGATTGCAAACAAACAATCTAGTAAGAAAAGCAAAGACAAAACATCGAAGCAAGAAGAGGAAATTGAGAAGCCTGCAAAAGAAATCGAGGCTACAACTGTTGAAAATAAAGAATGGTACGAACCATACGTGTCAATGGCTCAAGATCTTCTTTCCGACATACCTCTCTTTGCAAAAGTTTCGGTCGCTACCATTATCTTTTTGTGGTTTATGTATATTTGGCTTCGTTCTGGTCCGCAAAAACAACATCTACACACAAACTCATCTCTGCCTGATCAAGCCGTGGTCTCTCGTGCTGTCTACTTGCGCGACATTGATGAGGGTTTAATAAATGTCCAATATCGTCCATCTTACATAGAATCGGAAAGGTAAGTGTAGATAAGGTAATTCAAAAAAGCTCTCTTACTTATGATATTGTTAGCTTCCGGTCTTTTAAAGAATCAAAATCGACAAACAGCACATTGGGCTCTACGCGCAAGTGGTACAGCTCACACCATCATCAATTTGCTGTCGAATTGCTTTTCAGTAGGGAAAGATTAGCTATGCTTCGACATAACACTTTGGTATTATTCCAACTTGTAAATGAAGTAGATGCACAATTATTGGAGAACGAATATACGAATTGGTTGATGGATACACGACTGCAATGCCGCTCACCCAACGTAGATTACACTGCGCTTCACTGTGATGAAGTGAAGCGTCAGTTGAAAAGTTTTCCAATCATAAATAATTTTGACCCCAAATAAATTTGCATAATAAAATATATGAAAGTTGCTTTTCTTTTCGAAATTCTAATCAATATATAAAATGAAGGACAATAATGAAATACAACTATTCGGTAGAGTGGGATTATGTTTTTTTGACTTAGTTTTTCTCATCAATCACTAATAGGCCGAGACACTGAAAGGATGTTTAAGGAGATCGACATGATAAGAAAAAAGCAAATCGAATTAGCCAACGAACACATTGGATTAGAGGCAATTGACGAAATGTCGTGAGTAGATTGTTTTTCTCTCATCTTCTTTTTGCACACTAACTATAAACAAGGCCACCTGTTTTGCAAGCATCAGGTGACTCTGAGGACGACTACAGGAGAAACTTGGAATATTTTAACAAGAAAGAAATTGCTTTGAAAAACCTAATGTATAAATTGGATGCACTTGGTCAGATTATGTAAGCTCCAACTTATCAAATCATCAATTCATGCTCACCAGTAACAACATGAATTTGTTACTAGGAACGATTTTAGAGAAGCCCCCGACTTGAACCCTCACACGGTACTACAAGAAATAACAAATGCGCCTACCTCGTCCGCTCAAAATCAACAGGATGTTAAGCGTATGTCTTCGATCAATGGAGTGACACCGAATAGTGACCCAAATACACCAAAACCACTGAACATAAATAGTCCTATTCCACTTTATTCTTTTGATCAAAGTCCAAACTAGTTTCCGTGGTATTATGGATTCCCCGTATAAAAATCACTTTTATTCTCCCTTTTTTTTCTTTTTTATTTACAAGTTATTGTTAAGTTTTATGATGTTGTGTCCATACTCTCTGCGACATTTTCATCGTCAACAACTTCCATTGTTTCTGGCTGTTTCGATTCTGAATCCAATGCTTCCTCTAAAGGTTGGGCCGACTAATGGAACGAGTGAATAAAACGTTACGATAACAACAAAGCTCCTTTACCTGTACAAAGTCATCTAGCAGCTTGTCGAATTGGTCTACCTTCTTTTGTATCTTTCTATTTTCTTTAATCAATTGTGTTCTTTTCAATTGAAGTGCTTCTTGTTGTTCTTTTAATCTAACAAAAACACAAGGTAAGTACCTTCAGGCCCCAAAAGTCTTTTGAAGTTTATATTACTCTGCTCTCACCACTAACTCGTATTTCAATCGGTTGATAAAGAGTTGATGTGGATTTTCTAATTGTTCGAGGTATTCTGGTGGAGCCTTTGATTTGAATTCTTCGATTGGAATAAGTTCAACATCTTGATACACAGATCTAGTAATAACCTAAGTAATTTCACACTGAGATAGAGAAACTTTTCTTTACCTAAACTTTTTACACTGAACAATTTCTTCTAAAATGTGCCTCTTTTCATACATCACGTCTTGAAGATCAACTTGTTTTTCGTTCATATGTTCTTTGGCATCGGATGTCGCTTGTTTACTTGCGCTTGTTTTATTATAAGCATCTACTTGAAGATCTTTGAGTTTTCCAAAAAGAGTCCCTATCTGATCAAAATCCAATTCTTCAATTTCATTTTCTTCTAATGTGCCCTAGTGAATCTCGCTGTTAGATAATTAGGTTGAGTGACTGGATAACCGTTTACCTCTAATTTTTTCTGGAATTGACTAACCAAGATGTCTTCTAATTGTTTTGCGGCTTTATCAATTTCTTGTAAAGCTAAAAGCTTAGAATCTAAAATGGCCATTATGAAAGAATATTTAATTTGAGAGCATGTATTAAAAAAATGTAAGCGTCGCGCTTTTTTGTTTGCCTTACGCACTGAAGAAAAAAAAAAAAAAAAAAAAAAAAGGAAATCTCAGCCAATTAAATTCATGGAAGCTCTTGGAGGAGCTATACATGAGCGATCTTTCATAGACATCTACCATTACATGCAGCAAGAGTGCTTGCCCCTTTAGTGACACATGGGGTTCCAAATAGAATAAGAAGACACTACATCACGTTTGTTTGGTCCTTCTCATAATGTACAGTTATCACTTCTGTTCTACCTTCAATGTAACGTTATACTTCTTTTGTCAATCTGCGAATAGGAGGACTATAACTATGTCAAAACTTATATCTAGCTTTTCTTTAAACTATATGGCATAGCTCCTCCATGTTTTCACAAAAGATTTGTTACACATCAGCAAAACAACAAACAGTTGTTTAACCGCAGTTCACAACAGACAATACAGGTTTTTTTGAGTTAGCAGAAGAGAGCTGTAACTTTTTTTTCCCCCGGGTTTATTGAGAGTCTCTTCATTGGTAGCACTATAAAACAAGTACAATTACGATATCAATCTTTAGAGGTTCCTTGAAACACTTTGTATTTCTAGTTTTAGAAACATCTCTAAACATTTTCAAACGCAAGGACATAAAAGGCAAAAAGAGGACCTACGGTACTAAGCGTCATATTGGTCATATTGCACATCTACGTAACTTTTTAGAAAGAGAAAGTGACCGGATAAAGCACGCCACTTCAATAAACGCAGTATACATGACCGTCTATACAAAACTTTCCATTATTTAGATACAGCACCACATCTACACAGACTAAATTCCCAAGATTAAGAACATCACTTGACACACGCATACGTATTTTGACTATAATAATATTTACGGTAACTTTAAAATGATGGCTGTGCTTGGCAATCCTGGTTTGTACCTTTTGATGTACTACTTTAATTTTTCAAGATGTTGGTGCCAAAATTAAAAAAATGTTCCTGTGATTTTGCAAAATGTGCCAACCATTTCCTGATAAAGCATATATACAATACTATCATGTAAAGTAGTCTCCTCATTGGTTATTGTTCATCTACATTATCTTTCTGTACTACAAAATCGAACCTCATGATGATAGACATATAGGAATGCCCATGTCACACCATGTTGCTATGGTGTCGAGACCTTGACTTTTTTTGTAGTTTGGCGTCAGTTAGTTAGAAGCTTCGATCTACACGTTTCATATGCAAGGTAGACTCAGTGTTAGAAAGGGAGAATATTTCTAGCCATTCATGCAAAATTATAAGAGAGTAAAACAAGCAGCCACTTTGTATACATTTGCACAAGAGAAAATGAACCTATTCCATATTAAAGTGTTTTTTATTGTACGTCTATTCAGTTAAAGTCGTTATATAGCCATACACCTTCCTCTTTCAAGCATATATGTATACACTCCTCGTGAAATATCCAAGTTTTAGAAAGGTCATTGTCAGGTACCCCAGTCTTACAAGCATTGTTGCATTTTTTGCTAAAATAAGAAAAGTTAGTGAATAGACTTTAAGAGATTGACCTGAGACAGGCTTTAATAACACTGTTTAGCTCGTTGACTTGGCATGAAGAATTGTTCATATACGTATGAACTAACTGACTAATTGTTACGTACCTGGTTCCTATTGTTATGAATGTTCAATTTTGAATTAATAAACAAGTCGCTCCCATGATTTGTACTATTTGTAACATATAAGCTTGTACAAAAAAACAAATATATAGATGCAAACACATGTTTAGTAAGTAGATAATAAACTGTTCCCCGGATTTAATTCTATAAATGCTGAAATTGGCATAGGTGGTCATAACTCCTTGGCTGGTGCAACTACATTTTATATATATATATTATTTAACGGTTTTATTCTAATTTATGACTAATATATATATATATATATAATATACATAAACAAAGCATAAATCAAAGATTATGCAACGTTGTTTTTATTAAGAATCTAATCAGACAACTGCAATTGGTTCAATAGATCAAACTGCCCTTCTTTTTTTGGGGGCAAAGACAAGTTACAGTATTTTAGAATGCACACTGACATGTTCAAGTACAGCTTCTGATATTGCGTATGATTAGAAACATGATGATATGTATTACAGAGGCTCTATTGTTAGTCGTCTATATATGTACCAGTTGTTTCTAGATGCCAATGATTTGTGCTTTTGACATCGCGGTAAAAAAAAAAAAAAAAAAAAAAAAAAGAAAGGAGAATATATTAAAATGTCACTTGATATTACTGAGTTGCGCAAAAGGGTGTTTCTTGCGTAGTTAAAATGTTAGCAAAGGGAAGTTGCTTTTGTCGTAAGTATATCATTTTATGCTTAACGTAAATTCTGTGTCCTTCTGATCAGCAATGCTTCGAGGCTACGGTCTTTTCTTTAATGGCTGTTACAAAGAAACCACCCAAAGTGTTACAGACCAACTGATCTCAGAAGAAATTTTAAATGAAATGCTCTTGTCAGTGATATTAAAATCATGACATTCAGTTCCTTTTCTAGCTTTGTTAATTGCAACGGGCAAAAACATCCAATTTCTGGTTGCAGGAAATTTTGGGTGAGAAAAATATAAAAAGAGGTTATTTATTCCACGCCACTTGCAATAAAACTGCCCCTTTCTAAAAAAAGGCTATTCGACTTTCCACAACGTTTCCCTTTGCATCACATTACTTTTCCCCTCCCCCAAATTTGAGCCATTCCCCTCTTCTTTTTTTTTCTTCTTTTTTTCTTTTTCTCAAAATATCTTCAAATGTCTGAGCAAAATTTACTTGATTGCAATATATATAAACAAAATGACATTCACAATTCTTTTAATGGCAATGATAACTTGTCATTCTCTTTTGACTATGCGATCGCAGCAAAACAAAAAAAGGCAAAATAACATAAAGTCTATTCTTTTGAATTTTTGTTAATTGAATATGCCTTTTTTATTAGGCGAATGTAACACCAGCGAGTTCTGCAAACTCTAACCAGCAATACGCTACTCTGTCAACCTTTCCTACTCATGCTACGTTTTTTCTACCCCCAATTAATTCAACTTTCCTACAGCCGCCAAAATTGACCGAACAACAACAATGGAAGCATGAAATTTCACAAGTAAAACCAATTACCTAATTTCGTTTACAAAACTATTAATAACTGATTTATATAGGGTGCTATTATTATTAACGAAAAAATTCAACAAGCAACAATTCCATCATCAACGCAAAGTATACAGCCTGAAAATCATACGCCCACACATATCGTCTCACCTGAAGCTATTCGAGAAGCGCTGCAAGAAGAAAAAGAAGAAGCTATGGGAAAGAGCGACAGACGTCCTTTTTCACAGTTTTCTTCGTTTCATGCATTAAAACAGCGTCGATACTCTGTACCTTCTAGAAGCACATCCTTTTCATTCAATACTTCACCAAACGAAAGCAAAGGAATTGTAATTAACGAAAATAATGAAACGGCGCTTCTTGCCACTCATGAACCGAATGAAGTCATGACTATTGATTCCAATTTAGACTCTTCAGAACGACCATCTTCCCGGCCTCAAGAAAAATTAAAACGACCCCCTAATGCCTACTTACTTTTTAACAGAGATGTGAGAGGCAAATTATTATCTTCTTGTGAGAAAATGACTGTAGCTGAAATCAGTAAAGAAGTAGGCGATGGTTGGAAAGCTTTACCTGATGTAAAAAGAAAAAAAAAAAAAAACATTGTTAAAATCAAAAGACATAAAGCATTTACCCGAGTTTCTCTTTTTTTTTTCATCACAATACAGGAACAAAAAGAACGCTACATTAAAGAGGCTTCATTATTAAAAGAGGAACATTTGAAAAAATATCCAGGGCTAATATATAGTCGACGAACAAAAACACAATTAGCAGAAGACAAAAAAATATCCAAATCAGCAAGAAAACTAAAAGCAGACACAGATATTGATGACTCTCATGCAAAAAAACGACAAAGAAAACCTGCTTTAAACAACGGCCAAAGGGACCCTCGTGGTCGCAAAAAGAAGAGGCAGAGACACCCATTTGCTCCGAAACACCCCATGTCAGCTTATTTATACTATTTAGCTTCTGTTTACCCTAAAGTATCATCCGAGTTCCCAGGCTCAACTGTAGGCCCTATTAGTAAATCAATTTCCAAGACATGGCATGCTATGTCACCCGAAGAGCGGCTACCGTGGACACAGAAAGCAGAAATGGACAAGGAAAGATACGCGCGTGAAATGCGAGTTTATATGGCAAATATCGAATCTCAAGCAAATACTCCACAAACAAAAAAAGATATCATCTTGCCCGTCACTGTGTCTTCAGACGAAGATGATGATGACCAGAGTCAGAGAACCTTTGAAGGCGAAGATGAAGTTGGTGCCAACGCACTTGAAGCTGTCGTAAATATGTTAAATAATAATTCAAATATAATGTATACTACCTAAAAAAATACCCCCACTATCTCTATATACAAACGCTCCTACATGGGTATCGTTAAATAAATACATGTAATAATAATTCTACCCTTAAAACAAGCCCATACTTCTTTTAATGATTGTCATACATTCATCATTTTGTCTCACAAAAGGTGATCTCTAACCTCGTCATTCGTCTTTTCCAAAATAGGAGGTATCTTTCTTGAGTCAAAGTGTAGCCCTGAGATTTGTAGCACCTTTTCATCAAGAGTTTCAAAAGAGTGCCTTGTAGAATTTTTCTTTCTAATGATGGTTGCAAAGAAGCATGAACAAAGTTCTTCATGATTAAGTGTCATTAGTAGCATATGAGAGTATACTTGTAAATGGTTTATGTAAAGCATACAGTTTATTGTACTGTGTCTGGGCGATGTATGATAAAAATGGTTAATTATAGCCACAAATGTAGCCATAATAGCCAAATCAGTGCATGGACAGATGTATTAAAAGTTTTTCACATCATTCAGAGAGCACATAAATTAGTATATGGAGCTGCCATGAAAGAGCACTTATATAACGCGTAAATTAAATAAGAACGGGTACTTCCCCGGCCTACAAGATTGAAATAATTTGACCTCAAACATAATAACTTGAGCTAACTCAGGCACCACATACAAACGACAGTAGAAAGCAACAAAAGTAGCATCTTTCACATTCGTATAGGTCAAAGCTCAGTTTGGTATGAGACTATTTATCTAATACGTTTTAGTACATATCAACTAGTTAAAGTAGCTTTACTTATTCAAAGTCGAAGATGCCTTTCAATATGTCTATCTCTTATGTATTTTATTGTCTAGAGTTAAGTGGTTGGCTTCTTCATTTTTATTCTAGAAAGACAATGTTGCATTTCAAGTCACACGTCATGTGTTGCGAGTTAGAATCTCTCACGAAATCAGGAGAAAAAAAAAATATATTTGAAAGTGAATTGGTATTTCACAAATTTGACCAAAAAGTAAAATATTATTCCAAATTGTACTCGTCTGTCTTTTCTCTTCTTTTCCAACAAGAAACCATGAAGGAAGTGGAATCAACGCCACAGTTACCATTCCTTAGCTTACCACTAAAAAAACCCAATGAGTTGGAATGGTCTAACGCCTTATTGAACTATATTGCAACCAGTTATGCAGAGGACATTAAAAAATATGAGGCTGATAGTCATATTTTGGATTCACTAAGAACTCGTGCATTCAACCAAGATGCTCAGCCTTTAGTCGCAATCGAAGATTTGACAATGTAATGATCAATTTTAAAGAGCTTAACATAAAACTGACAGTAACTATTTAGCTATTTTTGCCAACTCATGTTCCTTGGCTCTAAGTTTCCTCTTGATGTAAAAAAAAAAAAAAAAAAAAAAAAAAAAAAACAAGTAGAACTTTAAACATTAAGCAACATTAACTCCCATTTAATTAGGTGAACTTGCCAATTGGTTGGTATTCTATGTTCCAACACGAAGAAAAATGTGGTATGAGGCATATGCAAATAAGTATGAAACACGTGAAATAATCGATTTGTCTATAGATATTATTAGTAATTTGAATTATGAAAAGTCTTGTGTACTTTTAAGACTAGCAGGATTGTACAGTGAATTGGGTACAGCTCAGAATTGGGTGTCCACTGAAGGAACACGAAAAGCATGTCAACATTTTCAGGTACAGGAAAACCCCCCCCCCTACTCGCAATTTCGCCTCTAATTTTTTACAGAATGTAGCTGGTTGTTTAAAATACATCAAAACAGACCTATTACCCGATCTACGAGCAAAGCCACCAAAAGACTTTGAGATAATCGATACACTTATTGCTTTATTTATGGCTCAGTCACATGAATGTATTTGGAGAAAAGCAGTAATGGAACACATGAAACATGGTACAATTGCTCGTCTTGCAGTAAAGGTAGCTGATTTTTACGACTTGTTTTTATCCGAGTCATCTGAAAACGACTATATTCCTCAAAGTTGGAAAACTTATGTAGACACAAAGTCAAATTATTTTAAAGCATATGCTCAATACCAAAAAGCTAATGAAGCTATATCTTCTGGACGATATGGTGAAGAAATTGCAAGACTTCATATTGCCAAATCATGTAATGAAATATCCACAGCCAATATCAAATCAGATACCAATTTACTACCCAAAATTTTTGTGAATGATATTCTCGCACTCGAACAATCCATTGAGCGTGATTTGATCAGAGCTGAAAAAGATAATGATATTGTCTACATGGAAACAGTACCTGAACCTAATCAATTAGTGCCAATTTTACGTTCAGACATGGTGAAACCAACTATACCCAACTTTATCACTGATCCGAGTTACTGGCTTCTCTTACCTGAACGACCCAATGATGATCTGTTTGTAAAACGTCCCTTGTTTGAAAAGCTGGTTCCATTCGCGGTACATCAGGCAGCAAGTGTTTACTCTGACAGAAAAGACTATCTTGTCAATATTGAAATTTTAGCTAAAATTCAAGAATTGAACGAATCTCAACAAAAGTAAACTACCAACTATATAATTCTTAACCCTGCTTTATTAAAACTTCATATAAAGGTTCTTAGAAAAACATCAGCTGCCATATATGCTCGATGTTGTCGATTCTCTTCCTAGATGTCTAGTAGAGTATGCAGAAGAAGTTCAAGATGAAGGTGGCATACAATCTCTCCATGATATGCTTCAAAAAGTTCAGAATATGTCACGAAAAATATCCAGCATGATTGAAGAAGGATTTAATATTCTTGAGGAAGAAAACGAGAATGATGTGATTCTTGGAAGAAAATTTGGGAAACGTAAGTCTATTGATTTGTGTTTTACCGTCATAACTAAATTATTCAAGGATAGTGTGGAATCGACCCTCCTCCCGCACTATGAATCAAAGTCTATTAACACTTGGTACGCAATATAACGACACAATTACAGCGGCCCAAAAAGCAGATAGTATTGTGCAAGCCAAAGTCAACAATTGGGGAAAAGCAATCGCTATGCTTTCCAAACCTGTCGAAGAAATTAAAGCCCATCTACCTAAACTCCAGGTAGACGATAGTCATTCGGGCGTCATTGTTGACCTATTATTGGAATTACGGGCAAAACTAGAATCTTTCGAAAACGATATGGAAGACCGGAATAGACTCTATAAAGAAGTTGAAGCATTTGCTGCAAAGGATGATATTTCGCAATCACTACTTACAAAAGCAAATGAGCTTTCAAACGGCTCACTGACAGTCAAACTGGAACCCGAGCAGTTTTCTGAGGAATTCGACCGTCATTTGGAAAACTATTTACCTTATCAAAGGCAACTCGAGAGCCTCAGTGCTTCCTATAACGAACTCACACAAAGCACAGCAGGATTACATGCACATCTGTCAGCTATTATCGCTAATAAGTCTGTATTAAACAAACGTGAAAAGGCTATTTCTAACCTTCAGAGCGCATTTACCAAGTTCAAAGAAATAAGAGTCAACTTAGTCGAAGGGATTAAGGTAAATGATATGGTTGAAGAAAACTGTCTGGCTTATTACTCATTATATCTCCCATAGTTTTACTCTCAGTATACCGACACAATAACCCAGTTCAAAAACGATTGTAACGAATTTGCACTAACAAGAAGATTAGAAGCTGCTGAATTAACAAAAGACTCAACACCTGCTCGATTATTACTTTTAAAAAAATAAAACATGCCAATAGGCGCATTAATACAGTAAGAAAAGACTTGATGTGTTTGGTTTTTCTCTGCAAGTCTGGGATAAAAAAACTGCGCTTCCTGCGCCTTTGTCGCGTAACCTACTCTATTTAGAAGTTTACCTCGAGCGTTGATCTAACTTTTTTCTTTCTTTCTTTTGCAAATCTTCTTTTATCTTATTCAATCAAAAGTACTAAATGGTTTTTATATTACCAGAAATAACACCATCCATAATATCTCTTCTCTCAAGAGATGATATATACGAATGTATGAAAACAAGTAAGAAACACTATTCAATAATAGCTCCTCTGTACTATCAAAAGGTTGTCCTGTACAATAATACGCATAAGAAGTTTTTCGAAGTTATTGATCAAGATAAAATTGATGGAATCAGAATAGGCGATTTTGTAAAGTACTTGGAGTTCCATAAAAAACATGAGCACATAGGTCGAGTACAGCAATTAAACGAAACACAATTTTATTCTTTGATAAAGCGTTTGCCTCAACTTCAGCAAATCTTCTTGCGCGGATTTAATCATGACGCCTATTTAAACTACTTGATGACTATTCCTCGAGACGATATTGAAGATATTACAGAAATCTCTATTGGTGACGATACATATACTTCAGCAAAGGCGGTTAATAAACACTTCCAACTTAGTCTTCGCTTCAGCGACAGGATTCGAACCTTGAAATGTATGAACTATTCAGTTTTGAATGTCGCATACAATATGGAAAAGGAGCTACGTAAATTGGAGTGCTTGGAGTATTTATATATCGATAATATCTGGATAAAAGAGGGATCGGAACTGTTCCCTCTGCTAGATGCATGTCCCAACTTGATAAAGTTTGAAGGAAGATGTGTGTTTATGAACAAAACATTCGTACCTGGAAAAGGCATTATACATACTAAACTAAAAACCATTATCTACAACATGGAGTATATGACGGACGAGCAATTAGATTATACAACTCAACATTTACCCAACCTACAGACATTAAAATTATGCATACATTATAAAAGTCTGATAGCCTCGTTAATGCCAATGAAAGAAGATACTGTACAAAGATTCTACAGCTATTTGAGGAAAATTCAACATGTGCAGCTTAAGAATATTGCCGTACACAAGATACACATCCTTCAAGATATGCCAAAAAGAGCCCAACTTTTCATTGATCTGATACGAGGAGTTTGCGGTGAGAATGCTCGATGTAATTTGAAAGTACAATTTCAGCGTTTGCCACTAAAAAACGAATATTTCTTTTTGGACAAACATGGTCAAAATGCCACAATTACAGGTTTATGGTTAATGGAAATGTTCAACTATGGTTTATGGACGAAACAGATCGACTTTTTTGATTTCACTTCAGTCACCATAATCAATACAGGCATACAGATGCATTCCGCTTTACCACATTTTAACAATCTAGAGCCAATAAATAATGTCTTGATCAAGCCTGTTATTAAAATGCTGAAGAATCAAAAAAGGCCTGGATGCCCCATTCTCCTAAGGAACTTCAACCAACATCTGGTGTTCTACAATTTGAAAAACGCACACTTCTACCCTGCACCTCTGTACGGCACTTTACTTCGAAGACACCACTTCATTGATCAAGACACTCAGTCCACTGTTAACTATGGGGTTGCTAGAAGACTGTATATTACTGACGATTTGGCGCTCTCTCTAGGTGAGCTGTATCCTTCAGTCATACAGCTCACTTTACAGAAATGTGTATTTGAAAATAAGGGTGGAGTCAAACATTATGGTATAAACTTATCTCGATTTAATGATATCCACGTATTGACTTTTGACTTGGACTCTATTTTGAGCTTTAGAAAGCTAAGGAAACCCATGTATATTCTTATAAACAAGACGCTATTGGATATAGTCGATGTATACTCCTTGGATGAAAGAGGAAGCAATGAATTTGAGCGTATAGAGGGCTTTACTGAATCAGACATACCTCAGTCATCGTACGCTTTCAAAATTAGTTGCAATAGGATTCGACGAATTGTTTTTCAAAGACGTCGCAATACCCTTGAGATCGTCAATTGAATATATGCATATATACAATACCAGTAATCGCTTCTATTAATAAAATTGACATGTCGTCCGTCATTACATAACCAGCCATAAAACGGCACAAGTGTAATTCTTAATATTAGGCATCATTCAAACCAGCTTTTTAAAGATAAAAGAGTAGTTCATTAAAATAAATAGTAAAATTAAGTATTATTATTATTAGGTGGTATTGGATGGTGGTATACTGCTGTTATCAAGATTCTCTTCCTCAATTAACACAAGCCCTTCTTCTTTTTTGCCATCTTCATAATACTGTTGAAGTTGATACTGTTGCTCGAGGCTAAGTAGATGCTGATTCAGAATAGTGCTAGATCGAGTAATGGTCGATTGACCGCGTGCTGTATTCTTCATATTGATGTACGTAATAGCGTTATCGTCGACAATAGGACCCATGCCCACCAACTCTGCCAATGTAAGCCCGGTCTCTGAATCAACTATACCCGTATCTGCACCGTTCTGTAACAGCAATTCAGTCATTGGAAAGACAAGCTTCCTTCTCGCCTCAGAAGCGTTGGAAACAACAGAAGACCCATCCGTAGTAGTGCTACTGCTGCTTGTTAAAAATATTTCGTCAGCACTGATATTTCTTCCGTGGAGTAAAGCGTAATGAAGCGCATAGCTCACAATATATTGCTTAGTATCACACTCTTGGACCTCCAATTTTTTCGAAGAAGTATCATCTTCCATCAAGAATGGCAATAATGCATGTAGTGGTGCACCCTGCTGCTTCTTGTCAGCAAGTAAAGATATACGAGGCGATGTTGTGGGGTTAGGTCTGGATGAATTCACGTTGGCTCCAGAAGCGATGGCAAGTATTGCTTTGGGAATATCATCGTGGTCTATTGCGTCAAACAGGATTTGATCCGGAGTACTGTCATTCGACTTTTTGACAAATTCTTTTTTGACGTATTTTGCCTGGATATAGGCTACTTTTGATGCACGTGCCTCGGAAGCGCTGGGTTTTTTCGAAGTAGCAGGATCTGTACGAGGATCCCATATAATATTAGATTTAGCATTACCAACAGATTTAAGTAGCTCGATAATGTCAGGCGTATAGGAAGTGCTGTCGAGAGTTAACGATCTAATTTTTGATACGTGCGTTCCCAAACTTCTATGTATACCAGAGCATTCTAATTGACTTGTTGTTAGTGAAATAGACAAAATAAAGAATGAAATGGCTACCTACCTATACATAACAAGATACCTAGATTTAAAGAGCACCAGTCTGGATTTTTCGCTCCACAATCAGCACAAAACTGGTTCGACGGGTCTTGTCTCAAAATGGCTAAAAGTTTCGTGTTGGACTCTGAATCAGGTAACGAGGAGAACAAATAGGTACCATTGTTATTTGAACTGGACTGAATAGTGGATAGTGCCGTTGATTTTGTGTTGTTTTTATCACTATGATAATTACCGAAACTAAAACCAGACCATCTAAATCGATCAGTTGGACTAGACGAGGCGGATACCAATAATTCAGCTCCCTCTGATGGTGAAGGAGTGATATTGACGCTGTTAGTGTTCATTTGTCCATTGGTAGACTGCCTTTTGCGCTCTTTCGATGAAGAAGAGTGGCTAGGAGAGGTAATAATGTCACTATTGCCTATTGAGGATGGATTTGCAGCGGCTGAAACTACAGCCAGTCCAGATTTGAAAGCGGCGCTGATGCCATGACGCTTCTGCGATGAGGACCTCTTGAGCATGTCTGGTAAGTTTACAGAGCTGCTAGTTCCATTTAATAAACTTTCAATTGAGTTTTGTATTGTCCTTATCCAATTTTGTGCTTCTTCCTGTGAAGTAGCTTGATAAATACGTCTTATTTGTGGTGTAATGACTTCAAAACAAAAACGGCGCTCTACAGTACGTGCCTCGCGAACAGTAGCAAAACGTAAATTGATTGGATCGATATGGGATTCTAACTGCTTCTTCCAATTCGAGTATTCATGTAATTGCCCACCACTCAAAACACACCAGTACCTATAATATAAATTATGAGTAAATAAGAATGATGTGTTATGTGTGTATGGCTTACTTGTGCCATGCCAGAGAAGTGGATTTTACATCAAACCCGCCTGTGCTTTTAGCAGGTTTTGAAGTAGCGAACAAAAACCCTTCTTTTTTTCTAGCTAACGTAGGAGACTGATCTCTACTTGGGTCTAAATCGCGTATACCTTTAAACTTTGAGTCTGTAGGAAGGTCTTCGTTATTGATGGATTGTGTAGTTGAATTAATTGAGGAACTGTCTAGTTCAGGAATTTCATGGAATGGCGATTCTTCTGATTGTCGTTTTTGTTGATCTGTGGTGTCAATGTTACACGATTCAATTAATTCTCGCCTTTTCAGGGCTCTTTCTTGTGCTGTAATTTCTTGTTCTTTCGAGTTCTCTGTCATTAAGGCGATAAATTCATTCAATGCAGGTTTTTGGGCTTCAATTTTATTAGTGATTGATTCGAAATAGTTGCAATCTCTTATTGTGTGGTCTGCTATGTAAAATAGTATTTCGTTTTCTTTTTTGCCTCCATGAAGGTCCAGCAAGAAACCCAAGTAATCAAACCGAGCCAAATCAAATCTCAGCTTACGTTGAATCTGCTTTTTCTGTTCTTCTGGTGATTCACCTTTCTTTTTACTTTTTAAGTATTTCGCTAAAGACGCATAATAGTCTTTGCTTTCTTCGTCAAATTGTTTTCGTTTAAATTCAGCTACTTTGATGTCTTCTTCGTACAATTTCTTTAATGGTTCAAGCATTTGTGTTAATAGCGATTGATCAAGTCGGTTTCTCTCTTCTTTAATTACTTCCCAGGCATTATTTAAATAGTGACTCATTAAAGGCTCTATACAATGAGTGTCTCTCAACGCTTCAATATAATTCTCGTCCATTTTTGTCAGTTGGCGACGTACTTCAAATGAAGCTGTTGCTGATTTGATAATTCTTTTCAAAGAAGCCTTTAAAGTAACTGTACGATCTTCCAGTTGTTTAATGGTAGCTCTAAAGACTGGTCCATCTTCCAAATAAGCATCTTCCATAAATGACTGTTTAGAAATGTTGGTAGATAAGTGAGGTGTGTTCTCTTCTAAAGTTGTCGTTATTAGCACTGGCTCTTCTTTTTGTTGCTCATTTGCCATTGCTGGTTTAATTCCTGAAATTTCGAATTTTAGAAAAGAAAAAGGTGTAAAATAATTAAATAGTGTCACGTATTTCTTTTAAAGCTGCCCGTGCTATCAACAATAATGAACAAATTAAAATGCTCGATTTTCGTCTATACTGTTGCAACAATCACAAGCGGTAACGCTTTCTGTTTGATGTGAAACGTAATGTCCAATCTTCTAAGAAATCGATAAACTTTTTGTTTACTCGAATAAAAAAAAAAAAAAAATATGGAAATTTTCCAAGCTAGATGAAGCGGCATAATTTATGATATTGTTGCTGATAACCTTACTTTCTAATATGCGGTGCTCAACAGGGACCGTGTAACTTGACTTGGTTTTTGGTTGTTGCATGTGCTTCTTACATAATATTGACATCAAACAAGAGAGCAAAGAGTTACAACACATAAAGGCTTGGTTTTGCCTTTGTTAAAGCATATAATACATAAAAAGACGACACTAGCACTAAATTGCTTATTGTGTACATCAGTTTTTTTTTTTTTTTTTCCATGGCTGATTATTTTTATCAGCAGGGAATCAAAGAGATAACTTTCATCATAATAGCTAAGCCCTATTTCTCTTTGTTCCCTTAATAATGGTGTTTGAGTATTAACTAAGCTTTTGGTCTAAATCCATGTGGCTTGCTGTTCTTGATAGTAAGCGGCACAATAGCATACCTACCTTCTTTTGTAAGAGAATATCTTCCAAGCGTAACTACGATTACCCTTTCTTGTAGGGAACTATCAACGTTTGTGGGTCTATCGATGACAATCTATTTAACAAATCCCTTGAATAAAATTTAGAATTCTTAAAACGGGAATATAAGTATAGTTAGGATGAAAGGAAGAAAAAAAAAATGAAGAATGTAGCCAGCCTCTTCCTTATATAACCTCCTTTTCAACCCCTACTTGCAGGAACCATAGAATAACCTTTGTTAAGGCGCTTGGGCCTTATCGAGTCGATGATTGGCTAGCTAGTAACTCTTTCAAAACAATAAGAATGTTGTGCATTTTACGAGCTAACATAACGACACTCCTAATAATGTTGTTTCTGATTGACAACCACATTATACAGTAACAGCATATTTTAAAGTGAAATTACTAGAGATGTTATAAATTAAAGAATCACCTTTAAAGTACACTTTCTAATTAACCGATTAATTACAGGATCAAAGTACCAATAGATATCTCTTTTTTTATATATAAAATTTTCTTATATGTACACATTGTATGTGAATATTAACAAAGGAATTACAATAGGTCGTAGTCCATATTGGTATCCTTAACTAGATTTAACTTGACTTTATCATGGCACTTGATATGCATAACACAGTTATCTGTCTCTTCTGGAGGGATATTGGGGTGTGCTTTGTTACAAACGCAAAAAGCAAACTTGTAAAAAGTTATATCAATGCTTTTCAGGTTGATGTTGTTGGTGAAATCCAAACGTAGCTCTGCCTTGCGTACGCCGTCCATCGATCCGCCCAACTTGAATGTTTCCAATTCGGGAGAAGAATCAAGGCCAAACTTGAATATTGAATTGACTTGTTCAATAGAATGATAAGCGCTTAGGACATTGGCTACTTTAACATCCAAATGCTTCAAATGGCCTGTATTTTTTACCGTATACATTTCGTCTGCATCTGAGTTTCCTTCTTGTCTAAGGAAAAATCCAAAAATCATTGTATGAAATACCAGTGTTTCAATTGTAGGCACCTTTTTCAAAAGAGCATTGAACAGAAACATACCGCAATCACCTTTGTCATTGATTGTCAACTTTTTCAAACGAGGTAAATCTTTGCATAAATCAATTACATTGTTAAGAAGCTCAGGAGGGTAAAAGTCATCATTGTATTCAGGGTTTTTGATAGCTAGTTCTTCAATAAAAGGAGCTTCAGGTGAGTTCTTCACTGCTTTAAATTGCCGATCAGTATCTTTGTCTGACCACACCCATATGTCTAACGCGCTCAGTCTAACCCCGCCATCGTACATGGCTTGCAGCATGTCACTCGTAAGCAAATATTTGTTGATACTGAATTTTTTCAAGTGTGGCATGGCGGTAAAGAGGAGTCGGAAAGGCTTTACCATGATACTAGGCATGCACGAGCCGCCATAAAATCCAACAGGTTCAATAAAAAACTCTTCCAGACTACCATATTTCGAAGCAAAGTATGCAAACCATCGGAGCAGAAAGAAAAAACTGGATTTTCTTGACGGGTCTTCAATATACATCTCGTTGGAAAAGGATTGTACTAACTTGAACTTTCGCATATGAATGGCGGGAGTGATAGGCTTCTGTACTATATCAAGTTCTACACTCTTATTGTCGAATTGAAATCCTTCCAAATCTACCTCTTGTAATTTCGGTGCGTTGGTATGAAGGGTCTCCAGATCAGACAAGTCAATAAGGCCATTGTGTGCAGAAAAACTCTCCAGTGCAGGCGCATTTTTAACGGAGCACATGAGTGCTTTGAACGAAGGCGGAGAGACTATTTCGAGATCGGGTTGATACTGGGGAAGATCTAAGCATCGTACGCTCAGTTGTGTCAAATGTTCGTATTTTCCAAATTGCAGGATTGCATTTGCCAATGGATGTTCACTTACATAATCTTCCAAGGACTTCAAACGATTCCAGCTTGAAAAGGTAGTGGGTGACAAGTCGAAGATGGCCCTATCTTTCAATTTTATACCGATTGCTCTGTTAACAAAGTGTCTCAAGTTAGGGAAGAGTTGAGGCAGCATGTCAATATGCTCAACGTGCAAATTGCTACCACCGCCATTTTGTATTTCAAGTTTGAAAACTGCTTTTCCAGCTTCTGGATAGCGACAAAAATAAGATAGAGCTTTGTCAAGATTGGCTTGACTAGTGATTTTGAGTTCTGTGTATAGCACACTTCTCTTGATTAACTGATGCCATTTCTTCGAAACTTGAATGCAGTTAAGTTTGTCTTTAGTGGGTAGTTGTGAAATCACACAAACAAAAGCTTCAAAAGGTAGTAAATCCATTACAAACAGCTTGTTTAGTAGTTTAAAAAAATGTATAAAGGTCTAAATAACATAAATGTCATCATGTATTTTTCAAAACTTATTTTAATGCAATAAAATGACAGGTTCTTTTATTACCAGACAGGTAAGATTCAAACCTTAAAACAACGCTTTTTTCCCAGCCAAACATTAACTATATTTAGCGTTAGAATACTCTCTCTTTGCAGATCATTTATGACTGTAGGTATTAGTAAAGAAACATGATTCGTTGCAGCAAATACTACACTATTTGCATAGAATGCACTATTACTAAACAGTTAGATCAACAAGCGGCGAACAAAAACATTTGATAACATCAACATATATGGAAACCCATGATGTATTGTTATAAGTATATAATCAGCGCGATTTTATTTAGTACTCAAAACTAGACTGCAACTTAATCACGAGCATGAGATAACTCGACAGCAAAACCAACAGCAACCTTTGCAAATTGCTTCATATGATCAAAGGAAAGCTTATCAATAGTATCACCAGTAGAGTGAATGAATTTGTTGGAGTCATCAAAAGCACTTTCAATGGTGAATGCAGAGGGGTAACCAAGTTTACGCCATGAAGCATGATCTATTGGATGTGTTACTCATCAATAATGTGAAATATAGGCTATTATATACATACCACTGCAAGCATAGCCACATTCAGTGAGTTTATAAGGGATATCAGCATAGTTATCAACCAAAGAGGTCAAGAAATCAGTCAACTATTTATGTTTCATTTAGCTTACTTGTCATCATATACTTAGCTAATACTCTACCTTTTGATCAACGTGGTCAGTAACAACACCAATGACTTCACCATTAGCACCGATATAACCAGTCATATCGTTCTGCAACATGGCAGTAACAAGTCTACCATCTCTCTTATAAGCATTTGATACATCTTGACTACCTAATAAACCTGCCTCTTCACCACTATACCAATGAAATTCAACAGGTCTTTCGGGCTTGAATCCGTTATGGACTAAACTACGGAAAGCTTCGAAAATGGTTACAGTACCACTACCATCATCCTAAGATAAGAATAAGCATCAGCAAAAAAAAAAAAAAAAAAAAAAAAGTACGGGATTTTATCATTATTTTACATCTGCGCCAGGGGAACGACCGAAACTAGGCAACCACATATTAACAGAATCTTGATGGGCGCCAACAATGACGACTTCATTTTGAAGTTCTTCATTGCTGCCTTCAAATCTAGCGATAATAGAGAATTGATCCCACTATAAACTGCATTATTAATGGTTTATCTCGATAAATAGAATGGGGTTACGCACGCTGTGTTCAAATTCTTTAACAGACACATGATCAAAACCATCAGCAACGTCTCTAATTTGTTCAATTAACCAACGGCAAGACTTTGCTCCCCAAGAAGATTTGTAATAACGATTACGGAAGTTTGTCAATTCACCTAATACTTCCTTCATCGTATCTGTAGTTAAATTTCCTATGAAAGGACTCACTTCATCTTGATACTTCACTTCGTTAGGGATAACTAGAAAAAAAAAAAAAAAAGAATCATGTGAGCTAAATATACACACACACGCGCCTCTCGATTTTTACCTGGTTGCCAGTCAGTAAGAGACATAACAGGAGGGTTAGGGAAATCGGTAATATCCATATACTTGATACCAGCTCTCATCAAAGCCTCTTTATCTGCTTCAGTCATCCATTTGGCAGGAGAATCCTCACTAATACCTTGTGAATACGAATGTAGATAGTCATTGCCAAGAATGTTACCTGTATTGAATCAAACGAAGTTCAGGTTCAGATGGGCGAAACACCCTGATTTGATCGAGTGAACCTAAAGGACCAGCATTAACCAACGTTGTAAGGGCTGAAATGGATAATAAAGACAAGGACAAAAACTTCATATTTAAGAAAAAAAAAAAAAAAAGATAAAGAGGGAAAAAAAAAAAAAGAAGAAATGTTGTTTATAATCGCGCTTTCAGATGACGTTTTTCATGCTACGATAATTTACTATAAAAGTCAATTTATTCCTCTAATGAAAAAGATGACACCCTTCATAACGCTCAGCTTAAAAGCAATGAACGCAAGGGACGTGTATCAACCTGAAATGTGGTGGTATACCTATAAGAGGACTATACTTATGGTTTTTTCTAATCACAATGTAAGAACTGTGCCCCCCTTTTTTTTGTATAATGTGTTTAATTGTCAAGTGTCATTTTATATACATTTATCGTATATTTTATGTAGATGTGATTAAGATGGGGGAGGGAGGAAATAGACTTGTGAAAAATTTAAAAATTTAACGACGTGCGCGATATGACTCTGCTGCTGTGAGTGGATCTTCTAATGTGGGGCCATTGTAAACTGCTTTAGGGGTAAAGTCGTGACCTTTCGGTGTAATTGGCGGTGGTACATTCTATGTAAAAAAAAATATGTAAGTAGACATATAGTGGATTTAGTAGTAGTATTACTTTGTACGATGATGATCTTGGTATCATTGGCCTGTTATATACATCATTATTATAAGGATTATAATCACTTTGACCTGTTGATAAAACGGTAGGTGCATTTGTAATAGTGGGGTCCACATAATAACTGGTAGTAGAATAACTATTGCTATTGTATACTGTAGTAGGAGTGGTGGAAGTAGGTGGCGTATAGTAATAAGAACTGTTCTTCACAGAAGATAAATCGAGACCACCTGTTTGTGGTAATGAAGATGTACGGTGACTAGCACGAGTACTTATATTGGATGTATTGGTTGAAGTTACAATAGGTACATGATATCCACCTTTATTCGTGTAGGAAGGTTGACTAGGTTGATTGAAAGGTGATATTTGAGAATAAGGAGTAGATACTTTGGACATGCTTGTTCTATTTGTTACAGTAGATGAAGAGGGTGCGTGATAAGATGTATACATGGGATCAGTATTTGTAATGTTAGTAGGAGTAGTAATAGGAAGAGGAGCCTGTCTTCTATTACTATTTATGATATGTTGCTGTGCATTAGTATTGTTATTATTATTGGTAGTAGTAGTAGTAGTAGTGGTAGCGGTAGTTGTTGTAGTGGTAGTATCGTAAAGTGGGTTTGTAGAAGGTGTAGTATTGGTAGTATTTCTCAAATTATGATAGACAGGTTGAGTTGGAATTCTTAATGGAACTCGTGTAAGGGGTCCATTAAACGTAGGTTGAACAGGATATTGCTGTTGAGATTTGGAGAATAAAAAGAAATTATGTGTAACTGCAGCCACTGCAGCTGCATGTTGCTGTAGTTGTTGCTGTTGCTTTATTTGTTGTTGTTGTTGCATCCATTGTTGATTATTTCCAACAGATAATGCCATGGTTTCCATTAACTTTTGCCTTTGAATTTCGGCAGGAACGCTCATAAGTTGATTACGGAAATTGAATAGAGCCGTTCTCCAGCGTTCATATTCTTCTTTTTTCACAGACAATCTAAATCTTAATACATCTAGAAACTCCAATTCCATAATATTTAAATCAATGACTTTCATTCCAGATACTTCTGACCATGTTTTGTTGGTAAATGTATTATCGTCTAAAAACTTGTTGGCTATAAAAAAGAAGGATTTATATATGCATTACAACTTTTTTTTTTTCTTTATACCTAACATTAAAGCAACAGTGAATAAACGATATTCTGAGCCATCAGCACCTTGAATATTTGGACTATTTTGTAAAAGCATTGCAATATATTTTAATGACAATAATACAACTGATTCTGATAATTGAGTGGCACTTAAAATCTATTATTATTTTAGTCAGTAATAGTCTATCATTCTATCATTTATCATAATACCTGTCTACAAAACTTTTTAAAGGCTGTACTTGTCATATTTGCCATATCTGCTGTCACTTTTGTTTGTTCTAAACTTGTATTCGTTTGTGCCATATAATTAGACTTTGAATTAGAGTGTAGTTCCATAACAGATTGTCTTCTTGCATGCCACATTAAATAAACCATGGTTGAAGAGAATTCAGCAATTTCAGAAGTTGAAAGAACAATATTAGGTTTGTCATCTGTAGCACTAGGCAAAGGCTCTTTTTGTATTCTACCTGTATACAGTGGTGATGGTAATTTATGTTGTTGTGAATGAGAAGGCAATTGTAGGGATGGTTGATAATGTTGTGAAGATTGTTGCTGTTGTTGTTGTTGTTGTTGTTGCACTGGGTACATTACGTTATCAACAACTGGTAAATAGTTTTGAGAATACATGTTATATAATCTTATATGTTAATCTAAAAAAAAAACAAGAGGGAAAAAAAAAAAAGGAAAAGAAGAAATATGGCTGAGTTGAGTTTTTTAATCTACATATTATTACACTACAAGTTCATTTTTTATTACCTACTTGAAACCGCCCACTCTCTTTTTTTAATACTCACAGTCATCCTCTTTTGAAGGATGTCTAGTTCTATTTCTCCTCTATTTTGACAACAAAATGATTTGTTATTGACTTGAACTATAGTAGATGAGAAGCGTAAACTTTATTTTGATTTTCGTAGAACAGAGATGATTAACCTAAGCTGTTTATAGGAAATCAATAAATAAAGCTAAAACTTATAACAACACAAGATGATAAAGAAGTTCTCTCCCTTAACAATGCAATGATAAATCAAAGCAGTTTATCTTTTATTATGCGAGATTGCATCATAATATTAAACAATGAAACAAGTAAAAGCTTGTTTTTTTTTTTTTTTTTTTTTAAGGGTTACATCAACTTGCCGACCTGTTATTTCATCATATATATAGTGCCCGCATCATTTAAGGAGCAATTATATCATTCCAAAATATATTATCGGTAAAAAAAAAAAACTACACAATTTCCTTATCCTGGATTTGATTACTAGATATTACTCCTTTTTTGTTGTGTGCTCCCTGAAACCAAAAAGTCACAGCTCCTTTGACTGCTTTTCAAGGAGTGTCATTTAAGCCACCTTTGCATTTAGCTTTTTTTTTTTTTTAACACAGTACTAAAGAAGTTGTCTTTTTTTTTTTTATTCAACAAACATGGCACCTAAAAAGAAGACTTCAGCTGCAGTAGTAAAGAACAACAATAAACCAGTGGAAAAGAAATCCTTAAAGAGACGTGCTACTGAAGAAAGCGATAATGAAGATTTTGGACAAGTCGCTATTGACATGGGATCTTCCGATGAAGAAGACGCCGTTGAAAGTGACGAGGAAAACGAGACTGAAGCTTTTCCAGAAATCACTCTAAGTGACGACGATGAAGACGATCAAGATTTTGAAGCCGACAGTGAGGAAGTTGAAAGCGAAGACGAAGATATGGAAGGACACGCCTTGAACGACGAAGAATTGGACCAAGAATTGGAACAAGATCTTTTAAGAGAAGAGGAAGAAGATTCCGATGACGAAGAACCCAAGCCTTTTAAAGAGTAAAGCTTTTGCAATTTTATATGGAATAGTGTTATTTATCATTTTGTTGAATTTAGGTCTGAACCATATCGTCAACATTGGGCTGAAGAAAAGCTACCCGAGATTGAGGGTAATTATGACAGTGACACATCAACTGAAGAAACCGAAAACACCATCGGCAATGTCCCTCTTGAATGGTACAACGACTTGCCTCATATTGGTTACGATATTGACGGTAAAAAGATCTTGAAACCAGCCACAGCTGATGAACTCGATAAATTCTTGGCTACTATGGAAGACCCCGATTCTTGGAAGACTGTAAAGAGTGATAGAGAAGGCAAAGACATTGTTCTCGATGATAAGGAATTGGATATCATTCAACGTCTCCAAAAGGGTATCATCCCTGATTCCGATTACAACCCTTATGAACCTACTGTTGAATGGTTTACTTCTAAGACAGAAATTATGCCTTTGACTGGTAGACCTGAACCCAAGAGCAGATTCGTTCCTTCTAAATGGGAAGCCAAGAAGATCATGAAGATTGTTCGCGCTATCCGTCAAGGTCGTATTGTCCCTCGTAAACCTAAGGACGAAAAACCTCGATTTTACAATCTTTGGGGCGACGACGATACACCTCGTGAAGACCATGTTATGCATGTCGCAGCTCCTAAAATGAAATTACCCGAACATGATGAGAGTTACAACCCACCTGCTGAATATCTTCCAGATGAAGACGAAATTAAGGAATGGAATGAGATGGATGAAGAAGATAGACCCAAAAATTATCTTCCCAAGAAGTTCAACAGTTTACGTCAAGTCCCTGCTTACGATCGATTTATTCAAGAAAGATTCCAACGTTGTCTTGATCTTTATTTGGCACCTCGTGTACGTAAGAATCGATTGAACATTGATCCTGAGTCTTTGGTGCCTAAACTTCCCAGTCCCAAGGATCTTCGACCTTTCCCTACGCATCAGTCCATTTCTTATGTTGGACACACAGCACGTATTCGTTCTCTTTCTGTACACCCTAATGGTCTTTATGCACTCTCAGGTGCTGATGATAACACATGTCGTCTCTGGGAAGTGTTGACAGGTCGTTGTCTTACCATGTGGAAGTTTGATAGTGTCATTCATGCCATTAGTTGGTGTCCTAACCCTGATGTCTGGCTCTTTGCTATCTCTGTTGGTCATGGCGAAGTCCATTTGATATCTCCTCCTAAGCTCTGTTCTGGTGAACAAAGAATGACAACAGATCAATTTACAAAGGCAGGTTTTGCCATGCAACAAGAAGACAGTAAACAAGCTGTTTCTTGGATCAAGGCTTCTGAAGCAGATGAAGAAAGATATGGTTATAAGGTGCGCATTCAACATTCACAAGTTGTAAAACAAATCACATGGCATCGTAAGGGTGATTATATGGCCACAGTTGCCCCTGATGCCAAGAACCTTGCTGTACTTATTCATCAAGTGACAAAGCATCAAACACAAACACCTTTCAAACGACTTAAGGGTCTTGTACAAAAAGTGGCTTTCCATCCTATTAAGCCTATTTTCTTTGTTGCTGTAAGTTTTTATTTTAACCACTTACTATGACTTGATACTGATTTTAATTTAGACACAAATTTATGTTCGTGTTTATGATTTGATGCAGCAACATTTGGTGAAGACATTGCAAACAAGTGTGAAATGGGTGTCCAGTATTGATATTCATCCAGGTGGTGATAATGTGATTATTGGTTCATATGATAAAAAAGTATGTTGGTTTGATTTAGATCTTAGTTCGAGACCTTATAAATCACTCAGGTAAAGCATATCAAAGAGAGAGAGAAGGGAGGGACTGTTTTTCTTACTGTGTAAAATATAGATATCATACAAAGGCAGTTCGTCAAGTCACCTACCATAAGCGATACCCACTTTTTGCTTCTTCTTCAGATGACGGTACTATTCAAATCTTTTATGGTATGGTCTATAATGATTTATTGCAAAACCCTCTTATTGTACCTGTCAAAATCTTACGCGGACATGACTCAAAAGATGGATTGGGTGTATTAAATATTGAATTCCATCCAACACAACCTTGGATTTTCTCTGTTGGATCAGATGCAACATTCAGATTGTGGACTTAGACATAGTAAATAAAGTTTGTTTTTTTATTTTTCAACATAATTTTTTTTTTTTTTTGGGATAATCCCCTCATTTTGTAATTAAAAATTCCTTTTAATAAACATATTCTCTATACTATATTTTGTTTCCCCTTACTTGTATATAAATCATATTGCAAGTTTCTACATAATCTATATATAATATACGCTATACTAATGCAATCATACAACAGCTGCAGTAATACTTTATTAGTGTAAATATATATGTACATTATTTAATGGTAACAATCAGCTCTGTTACTAACAACACATCTTCTTAGACTCGCACTGTACAGAGTATTGTCATGACATTTCTGGACTTCAGGGATAGGGTTACCAGCAGTACAGTAATAATAGAGGCTACAATCTTCTGGGTCAGGATATAGTCCAGCACCTCCTGGATTTGTTGGACATCTCATATCACTACGACGTTCTGAAATATATATATATATATATATAATATAGAATAGTTAAATAGTTATCAAGCAAAAAGTAAATATATATATATATGTAACTTACTCACTGCAGCGGCTTCTGTGATTGCTATGAGTGATATGAAAAAGAACAAATAAACAGATACTTTTGTAAACATTTAGTTAATGAAGAGAAGAAAAAAAAAAAAAAGAGGAACAATTATTAACTGCATTTTTATATATACCCTGTATTGTTGAGGTTAGTAATACAATGAAATGTTGAAAGATCAATGGACCATTTTTTATGCAAGTCTATTACCCATTTATGGTTTTATTATTTGAAAGCACAATTCAGAATTTCTGATTTTACCTTATATATTCATTTGGTGTCGCTTAAAAGGATAGTATATTATGTACATATGCAATGCACTATAGAATATCTTTTATGATATAGTAATATGTGTAATATAAAAGGGTATTATGCGAATTTTATAGGCTAGTAGATGCGTAGGCAATAATAATGCAGGACACTAGTTTATGCATTTTTGATAGGCAAGTTAAATATACATATATATATATAACTTAGTGTTTGCTTTAAGGACACGAAAGAATCTTAATGTGTCTATATGTATTGTAAGTATTCTATCTCTCAACACCTGTATCATTTCTAAAGCATTGAATTTTGAAAGTATTGGCATATTATTTATGTATTTGTGAAAAGTGTCAAACTTTCAATTGCATAGTTTGTATAACTACAGTAATTGATTAGAAGGGTTTCTGGGCATAATAAATATAGAATTGCGAGGAAGTCTTGAGCTCTTTACATTCATTTCCACAATCATCCAAGAACTTCTCGTAAGCTGCATTTTCTGCCCATTCTGGGTTGGTTGAGACCACAAAAGGTTGGAGGTTTTGGAAAACATGTCGACAGTCTTCCCTGCATTATGAAAAGCTTATTAGTTTTATCACCATCTTGTAACAATGAATTCAACTAATACCAGTATATTTCACCAGCCTTATCAGTGTGGTTGATTTGAAACTTTGCCACAATCTGCTTTTGGTTAACAAAGCCAGCTTGCGGTAAACGTTCCTCGAGCTCAGTAGAAATTTTTGCACACATTTTACGCATATCCATAAACTGGGCCACTACACTTACAATATTAAAACCTTTAATGTATAGCTACTGCTGGAGCTTACTTTTTTCTCGGAGAATTTTATACAAAGGACCTGTGTTTACAGGATTGTTTGACATCTAACAATTGAATATGTATAGATCTTTAGTTCAATGCTACTATGAAAGACTAACTCTTCTATTGTAGTTGCGCAGAATATAGTATATTTGGGAATGTTACCTCTGCGAATTCAACATAACCTCCAGGTTTCACAACTCTAAATATCTCTTGAAGAGCCTTACATATGAAATATAACAATATTATACTTCACATAACAAAAAAAAAAAAAGAACACATGTATAACTATTACCTTATCTTAATCATTAGCACCTAAACCAAAAACTAACAGTCTTTGATGCACGTAATCAAAGTAGTTATCAGGAAAGGGAATCTTCTCAGCAATGTTCGCTAAATTAAAATGACAGTTTTCAGGCACTTCAGTACTATCAGGTAAATAGCTTGCCGTAATATCAACACCGTGAAAAGTAGAGTTAGGGTATTCTTTCGCAACATCAATAGTCCAAGCTCCAGGACCACACCCAGAATCCAAGACAGTGATACCTTTTTCTAACTGTCCTGCAACAGGCGCCTGAAAATTTCTATATTTGAAAAGAAGAGAGTTAAATCATGAGGAACAACTCACAAATGGGATTCTTTTTTTTATTATTATTATTTACCCTTGCAGCATGTATTTGAATACAGCGTGCTGCTTATGGAGACGATCTAACTCTATGATTTATAAGACTTTCAGTATACGCACTTTTCTTGAATGATATTTTATTTGTAATACCATCTGCTTTCTCGGGCAGCATATATTTGGATTGTTGTATCTTTGATGCCATTATATATCGATTATAAATAAAAATAAAAAAGAAAAGAACAAAAACGAAGAAAAAAAGCAGCTTTTGTTACATACATAGAAGGAAGAGCTGTTTTATAAATATCTATTACTCATTCAGTTTAATGTAATACAAGTTCTTTAACTTTAAACAAGAGGAACCGAGTACACATATATATAAATGAAACCACGTCTATAGGTCGCTGGTACTTGTAATAGCGGCTTTTTGACCAGTATTAATTAAGTTGGGCGCAACAAAGGTAGGCTAATAAACTGCCACAGTCATACAATAGAACAAATACAATGACAGGCTTTGTGTAAAAGACTAAGCTATATACGTTCATTAGGTATGGTTACACGACTATACGAATAAGCGTGCGTTAATTCAGGGACAGTTATAATAGTCGAGAAACAATCAAAACAAATGGTTAGAAACGGATAGCTAAAGTTCTTATTATCACTGAAATGGCGCTATGCAAACATATTTCGCTGTCAGAAATTATGGGCACACATTTCAGGGAACAAAATTACACAGCAGAGCTATTTTTAGAATTCAACAGTCCGTGAAGTTTACAGCTGAACGAACGTGTTATCTACGAAAATGGAAAAGGTAAAGTTCCAGATGAAAATGGAAATAAGTGTTTCGAGATGGGTATTTTCACTGACACATACAGTAACAGTAGTAGAAAAAGAGCGCGCCCTTTGCATGTATAACAATAACATCGCTCAAGACACTACCAACAGGGAAAATAACTAGCTGAAGACGTAGACGAAAAAAAAAAAAAATTGGTACAAAAGTTTATTTACGATCAATGATCAATGATCTATATGATAATATCTGGGAGACTTAATTCATCCTGGACGCGTTTAACAATAATGTTCAAGCCAAGAGTAAGAAACACAAAGTGGCGCAAGGTCAATACACTAAACAAAACGGTTAGCATTGACACCATGACCAAAACGTGCGCGCTGGGCATTCAGGTCATAAAGCAGACACTCACCCTGTCAAAAATGACATTATCAAAACCTGGGTAATGGAAGCTCGTCGGATTGAGGTCAACATCTTTACCGAATACCTGACAGTTACTAAGCACAAACTAGAACCCCCCCCCTTCTTCAGATAATGGTCATTATATTTACCCATGGACTACTTGAGCACGGAAATGGATATACGCAAATACAATCAATAAAGTTTGTGGTATGGTTGCGCTCCTGTCAGATTAAGCCACCGAACACTTTGTCGGTACAAGTATGTCCAAAATCAAGTTTTCGGGTTGCTGGTATTGCTCAAACAAGCCTTTATAGCACGCAAGCGAGTCAAAAACACAAAATGTCCTTTTGGACACTCTTATTTCACATGTTTTTTTTTTTTTTTTTCGTTAATGAACTGAGTGATGACATTGTTTTCTCCTGTTAGTAGTTCTCTTAGTTATTCCTATTTTACCACTTTAGTGTTTTAATGGTAGATATGGAAATAAACCAGCTTCATATGCTCTTGAATCAAGTGCCACAAAGTATATTTTTCCATTTATGTAACATGATTGGAAAATTCCATATAGACTATCTATTATTAAACTCTTGGAGGTTTATAAAAAATACGGATACAAGTCATCCATGTTCCATGCATGCATGAGGGGGAGCAAGAAATTAGGCTTCAGGTATATCTCACGTTTGGCAAAATGACTTTAAAATCAGTGCTCCCTGAGAACGAAAACTAATAATAAATATCGTTCAAGAGTTATTTTTTTTTTTTTTTGCAATACGAACCTCATATGTATTGTGAACAACAAACATGGTAATTACTAAGAGGTAATGTTAATAGTAAAAACGTTTTTATGTAACATAATAGTCTCAAGTATAACACGTTATGTTTATTTCTTCCGTTGTTCTTGAATCGGTGAAATCAGATGCCTTCTTTTACAGCCAATAAAGTGCTTATTCAGCTGTTATTTGTTATCTTTATAGCCCACATTGTATTATGCATTATTGATGAATAAATACTCCAGTGCATACATGCAAAGCATCGATCATTACTCAAGTCGGTTTTCCATTATGTTCCATTTTAGTACAATAATGGCCCGCTGGTTGAGGCGTAGATCGGCACAAGTGTTTAGCCTTAATTTCCTATTTGTCAAACATTTTAGTCAGAGGAAAATAATTTTTGTGCATTGTTTATTTCGATTATTTCAAAGGAAACTTTGACTAATCGCGAATTGTCATTCTCTTTTTTCTTTCCTGACATTTTCTTTTTTATTTTTTAAAAACATGAATTTCCAAGATCAGAAAAACGACATGAGTTGGCTTTCTTATGAGACAGCAAATGAAGACCTATCAAATTTTAAGGGCAAAAAACGTTCAAGGGTCTCGAGAGCCTGTAAAGTTTAAAATAACTCGTTTAGTTTTCGACGTGTAATTAACGATATACTAGGTGATATTTGCAGAAGAAAAAAGATCAAGCAAGTACAATTCCTATTTTTCGGTCAGCATTTAAAGTATGCTGACTTTAAATTGTTTTTTTTTTTTTTTTTTTTAGGTGCGAGCTCAGCGATAGTCCTCAGTGTATTGCTTGCAAACAGTATGGGTGGGAATGTACCTTTAATGTTGTATAGTATTTTTAGATCATGAATTCTATATATTCAAATTATTAATGCTTTTTAATAGGCTGCTAAAAAGAGAGGCCCACCTAAAGGGTAAACAAACAATGAATAATTAGCTTTGATATTTTGTAAAAAAAAAAAAAATAGATACATAGAAAGCTTAGAAAATCGTCTTAAAAAGATGGAATCATTATTGCAGAACTTGAAACCTGAGAAAGATATTAAAGAACAACTTGTAGCTAAAAATAATAATAATTCAAGTGATGCTGATGAAATGGCCGTACCTATTTCAAAGAAAAGACCTTCCTCAGAAGATAACAAAGTTGTTCGATATTTAGGTAGCTCTTCTGGTTATTATCTAGTTGAAAATATGATATCAACAGAAGAAATAACAGCTCATCGACCAAACAAAGCGATCAAAACAGACTTTGCCGACTTTCGATTTCGCAAGATCAATGTTTTAGATAATGATATCTTATTTGTTCGCAACAGAACTGAAGCTGAAGAAGCTTTACGAGGAGAAATAGACGACTATGACGAACATCCAAACCTTATTACAAAATCCATGGAAAAGCAACTCATACGTCGATATTTTCAGATGCAACATATTACTTTACCTGTGGTTGATAAAAAACCATTCCTTGACTCTTATGAAGGACGCACTGAGTCGCCGCCTGGTCTCCTTCTCGTTTATGCTATTTGTGCTCATACATGCACTTTATTACAAAAAGATGATACAATATTTGAAGACGCGGATCGACAAAGAGATGAAGTCTATACCACATTAATGGACTACTGCTCTGGTTTATCAAGAAAAGAGTTCTTGGTACCTAATATTTCTACCATACAGTCCTTAATTCTTTTATGTGGCTTTCCTAATTGCAGTGACACTTTCTATAAGAACTGGATACGAGCTGGTATGGCTGTTAGAATGGTACTTTATATTATTAATCTATATTCAATTCTTCTAAACATATATACTCGTTATAGGCTCAAGAGTTGGGCTTACACAGAGCACTTGAAAAGTTTCCCATGCCCGAAGAACAATTTGAATCAAGAAAACGACTATGGTATTGTGTTTATATCATTGACCGATGGATATGCGCAGTCATGGGAAGACCCTTAGCCATTTCTGAAGCTGATTGTGATATCGAAATGCCTCATGTGAACGGTGGAGCAAATGGTACTGGGGACTATTCGTTGTTCAATAATTTCATTCGATTGTCTGGCATCTTGGGTGAACTATTGCGCCGCATCTATTCTCCCAGAGCAAAGTCAACTGGATACAAAACCTCAGCCACATACCATACAGTGCAAGGAATTCACAATCTATTAAAAAACTGGGTACGCCAGGTGCCCGATCACCATCGAATATCTCCTGAGGAAGCAAAAATGCTTTATAAAAATAAGATTCAAACAAACAAAGTACGCGAAGCAGGCCCTTTAATGGTGTGCTATTATGCCACGATCATTCTACTTTATCGAACTTTTATTGTTTCTGATAAACAAGACGTTCACCCAGAGTTACTGGAAGAAGCTAATATATGTTGTACAGAGGCTGCTAAGAACGCGATCGATATTGCAAGACTGATCAATCCCGCGGATATTCTCTGTTTTGGGTGGAGTTTCGCAGGTAAATTGTTACTCAATTTGTATACTTATAACACAGCTAACAAAAATAATGAAAAAAAAAAAGGGTTTAGTATCATTCAGGCTACTTTGATTCATTTATATAACTGTACAAATAGCTCGCCCGAAATTGCTCGATTATCAAGAGAATACATAAATATTAGTATTGTTGAATGTATTGAGCCCCTTTCATTAAACACAGGTATTACCCCCCAGTACGCTCTCCCTTTGATTCGAACCTTGTTAAAACTGATCGGTGTCGATAAGCGAAGGAGATCATCAGGCATTGGTGGTAGTAAATCAAGAAGTAGCTCACTGGACTCAAGTGATTATACAACAGATGATAATACGACAGTTGGCAGCACAGAAAATATCCCTTGTTCGAACAAATCAATGGCAACGGACACCGTTATGAAATGCTTAAAAGTAAACCGCGCCCATTTTAACATACCCAGCGATTCAAATGACCAGCGCCTGCCTATTCCACAAACAACACTAAAAATCACCCCTAACATGAACACTTCTAGTTGGAATGGCAAAGTTCCACCGAATAGTAATGCTAATTCAGAACAAGAGATACTATCATCAGTTGCATGGAAGAATTTATTTTGCACTGCAGCTACTCCATTTTTCGATGCAGAAAACGACTTTCAAAGTAAGCTGATATTATTTAACAAAAGAGCACTGTTTTAAAGGGAGTTTTTGACCATAGATATTCTTTCTACTTTATTTGATGAAAATCAAGCAAGACAATTTAATACAACATTCAGCAATTCTATGTTTTAGTATAGTGCATTCAGTTTTAAAGCCTACATTTGTTTCAGAAAATAATAATACTTGGAAAAAAAAAATATTACCTCCAACATCATAAGGGATGCAAAGGAGTGCATTTGGTAACATGTTTTGTTGTGATTTGAAAGCTTGATAAAACAAGTATGTCTTTAGCTGCATTAGTTGCATCCCGGCCCCATATAGCATTACAACTGTTGCAGATCAGTAAGGCATAAGATGCGTTGTTTCATTGCTTGGCTGATATATTCCCTAAATTTTGGCGTTTATAGCCGCTTGATATTACTTCTTCGATGAACACGGCATTGGGAATTTTGGTTCCCCATCATCTTTTTTTTTTTAGCTCCTCTTTATTTTTTTGTTGGTTTTGGGTATGGTTCCTTTCATGTTGGAAGGGGAAGTACCATCACCGAAAGTAGCAACGATGTTCCTTGATTTTTAGTTGATGTCCGTTGCTGACAGGACTGACAATTACTTTTTATTAGAAACTTTTTTTCATCTAATGTTGCTGGCCATAGAGTAGTATTTTGAACTTCTATAGAAGACCCGCTTTGAAATTGCCTGGAGTTGCTGGTTGTCTTTCAATGTAGAGTCTTGACTTTGATTTAATTAACCAGCTATCCCTGGTATAGAATGTACAAGTAAGATATGTTGACAATGAGTCACTCTCATCACGTAGGCCTCTAGCAAATCATATTTGAAGACACTTGAGGCTTTTAATGCGTGTGGACTCGTTAAGAAAACGGGCGCCTTTGTAGTATTTTTTCGTAATATTTGTAGTTACATATCTTTCTTTGAATGTACCACCAAAGCCACAAATATAATAATATTCCTGTCAAGCTCTTTTAGGCTTATCTTAGGACGGAAAATAACAACAGTAAACAATGCTTCTATCTAGTGTAATACCTGGATCAACACAACAAATTAGTAGGGCACTTTATATGTCATCGTTAAAACCTTTTGGTGTCTTTTGTGGAATATTTGTAGTTAGAGCCTTCGCCCTGGTCTTGATCTAAAAACTTCACAGAGTGCCCATTAGTTTAATCGGGTTCCTTCTTTCTATAAAGAAATTGATTATGTAAAACATTTTTACAACATGTTAGTTTTATCCAAATTATTTCTTTTTTTTTTTTTTTTTTTTTGGCAGCAAAAAGTAAAATACATCTACTAAGCAACTAAATCCACAAGTTTGGTTGACAGCAGCTGATCCTAGTACTAATAACAGTAAAGCACATTAGTAGCAATAATGCGTCATAATTACATCGGTTTTATTTAATGAAACCCACTTAGTTAAATATGTTTTCTTTCTACAGCTTTTAATATTTTATTATTATTTTACAGACCTTTAATTTCACTTCAAAATCGATTGATAACATGGAGAACATACCTTTTGAAACACTTGTTTATATTAGCTCATGTCTACCGAAATCAGATAAACTCAAATGCATTCGTGTTTGCGAGAAATGGTACGATACTATTACAAAAACCAATTTATATAAAGAACTTGAGTTTTGTCAACAGGAAACGTTTAACGAAGCTCAATCTTATTTCCGCCGTCATCCAGAAATTGGAGAAACGGTTCATACAATTGAATTTCCAAAGGGTTCCAATGTAAATATAGCAAGAACCTCTTTAATACCTGAAATTTTCCCTAAAATTCGGTCTTTTATCAACAGGGCCCATTCTTTCACCCCAAAGAAAAGACCAAGTTCAAGAAGCGGGAGTTCTTCTGCAACTACTTGGCATAGTTTGGAATATTTACAAGATCACTCCCAAAACCTCAACATATGCAACTCGATTTTACAAGACGGCGGTCTTCATCGGCTGAAAGTGCTGGTGATAGGGTTCCCTGATTTTGCTGGAAAATCAATACACACTTCTATTAAAACACTTATTAACAATATCAAGCATATACCCTCACTTGAGTGTCTGGATATGTACAACGGATATATCTACTTAACAGATATCGAACGTCTTCATAAGAACACGCCAAATTTGCGAGAGCTAGAATTCGATCGTGTTCGCAGCAAAAATAACGGCCCCATGGAAAAACAATTACTGCTTCGATCGATTGAGCCAGCTAGTCGACTACGGAAACTGCATTGGAAACAGTACGGTACAGAAAGCGACTTTCATATCGATGCCTCTAAAATAGAGGTATTGCAGCACCTCATTCGACTATTCACGTATTTCAGCCAAAAGTATACCAACTTGGAGGACTTATTAGTCCAACCTCTGATAGTTTTACATGGCTTGATTATGCCCGATATTATGGTTCACCCACTCACACAACTAGTAACCAGTTTCCCCTATCTTAAAAAGTACAGCATGGATACGTTTTTGCTTACTCGAAAAATAGTTCATGCAATTGACGCAAGCGGTATTCGATTGAAGTCGTTGACTATACACATCTGGACCATCAACGAAATGAAAGAACAATTTGAAGCAGTTCAAAAATCCAACCAAGTAAAAGATATCAATGAACTCATCATCGTCAAATATCCACATTGGTCTAGGTCACCTCCGCCAGACCTCCGTAGTTACGTTTTCGAACTGTGCAATTCCTTACCTCAATTGAGAAACTTGACAATAAGAAACATGGAAGCAGACGCTCAAGAACTGTTCTTGTCCCTCTTTGGACAGTTCCCGAAACTAGAAACATTGAACTTTCGCGGAATTCATTTTGGACCGTACAATGGAGGCGATCATACGCGGTTTTACGAGAACAGTAAAGCGAAAAGTCGACTGAAGCATTTGAAAGTCACGATTGCAAGCAACCTGAACGCGGAGTACCCGATTGAAGAAGTCTCTAAAACTCTTAATTATGCGCTTGAATCGTGCCCCAATTTGGAAAGCTTTGAAATGTTTGGAGAGTTGCAGCTCTTCGAATCAGCGACAATTTGTTTGGATTTCTCAAAGAATCGAAAACTAAAAGATGTTAATATTTGTTTTTATAAAGGTCAATTTTGCGTTTGCAGCAAAATACATCCTGGTAAATCACCTGGGCAGAGAAATGGCAGAAAGAAGGGCGAGTGTAATGTACACATTTTATGCAGTAATGCTATTTCTTTGAAACTGACCAGGAACGAAGATTGCTTCCACGGATTAATTTGAGATGTTTTTTGTAATCAACGCTTAAAATACAATAATAAAATCAGGTTATTTTATGTTCTATGTAGTTGCGCTGATGTTAGAATAGGAGAAAGAAATGTTTTCAGAGTTTAAGCAACAATGTTGCTTTTTACTAGAGGTATGGTATTAGAAAAAAAAAAAAAAAAAAAGGCAGGCGGTTTTACAAGTCACATAGTAAAATGCAAAATGAGTAAAAGAGTTATAACAAATACAACGAGCAAAGTGCAAATTATTCAGTTATTTGGCGAGATGTTCTATAAAACAACAGAAGAAACTATAGATAGCTCAACAAAAGCATTGAGAGCTTTAACTAAAAGAAATACATTGGAATAGATTTAGTCATCTTAGATGGGTACATAGTGTGTTTGTGGGGAAAGGTGGTGGTACACGAAAGTAAACATTGAGGGGAACATTCAACAACGTAGCACAACAACAGAATCCCCTCCTCGTTGATAGCGGAAGCATAGGCAAATTGCCTCTAATAGTAATAAAGCATTTTTAAGGATATACAGCGTAATAACCCTATTTTTTTTTTAACATAACAAATAAACTTATTCTGTTGACAAGTGAAGAATTAGCTAGAACTAATACTCGAAACGCGTAATAAGGCAAAATAGGCGATTTTTTTTTTTTTTATTGATCACATAAACTTTTATACCTCTCAAAGATGGAAGAGGAGTATAATTTTGATTTCTAATAAGATGGATTTTCGGTGACTGAAGATTATGACATGTGGAAAACAATTTACATGCAGCTTCCTATTAATCCCTTAATCTCGGATTTATAGACAACACCCAGAAATAACGGACAACAGTAACTCCTAAATCCCGGAGCATATAAATCCATTCAAGTACCAAATGACTACATAATTCCTGCCGCAGCATAAATACTATGGGGTAGAATTATTCGCCATCTGAAAAATGAAGAATTCTTATATCTCCTCCCTTTGAATATCATCAAAGAGATCTTACAATTTTATGGGATTTTCTCACATATTTTTTAAGAAAAGGCATTGTACTAGCGGTCTTCTGCAGATGAACTAGACCTTAGCAATAGCACTAATTTTAAAGTTTACGGTTAAATGCAAGTAGTCGTCGCTTTTATTTTTATAACAACATTGCTTGGTCTTTTGAGAGTGACTCATTTCTATTTTCTCAGATGTATGAAAAATTCAAACAGTAGAAAACTCTACAGTCATCTATCTATACTCCAATTTACCGACAAACATTAGAAAACCCAATGAAATGCAGCCATAATGTCTCTTTTTCTGTATTTTTAAAAAGAAGGTAATTTTACAGAAATCATCTTTTTAAGCCGCCAAATCAAAACAATATGCCAAATTTCTACAAGTTTGTTATAAGATCAACCTTGTATTCTGCCGAAATATTATTTCCCCGAAAATGATGATCAAAAGTTAACATTATTCATCTAGGGACACTTGATTGGCCAAAGATTATATAATTCTAACTCAATAGCTTATCACCATCAATAACGCAATACAGCTTGGGTCTGAATAGCAACCTGTCTATGACTGTGAGAAAATGAGATGGGACAAAATTTATAGTCTTACCGCTAAAACAGGCGCGCCAGTTTCCCGACCTCAACCTTATCCGCAACTTAAGGCTCGAATAGAGGAGGGTGATGCGCAAGAGTTGCTAACCTATAATATATATATATAAATGAGTTTTCAATCACACAGACTGTGAGTTTTTGTAACAGAAATTTGAGTCATCATGTACCCCTTTTTTTAAACTTTCTGTCATTGTCATGAAGTGTTACCAAGGAGACACCTGACATTTACTATGAAGATATGGCAACAAGAAACACTGTACACTCATAAATTAAAATAAATTAACTGCTCTTCAGCTCGGTTATTGTATAATTCCATTAAATGGTTTACCCCAGTTCCCTACTTTCAAATAATGCTTAAATTTCTAAATTAGTACATTTCTTTCCTTTTTAGGCTTTTGCTACTGTGTATAAAAAAAAAAAAAAGGATAAAAAGGCAGAAATCGCTTTTATTCCTGCTTTTCTTTTGTTAATTTTTTTTTTTTATATATATTTTGTGAATCCAATATTCACACATTTGTTTATTTTTCGTTTTGTTGTCCATACTATTTAAAGAAGAGGGCTATGAAAAGCGTAGCCCTCGTAACAATAATAAAATGATGGCCGCTTTAATGGGCTCGCGACAATCAAATTTTAGTTTTAATATTTTATTTTATCCTCAGTACCAAGATGATAATGGGCAAGTTGTTTGTTATCCCGGATCTGTGTTTGAAGGAATAGTTCAAGTCAAAGTGAACGCACCCACACCAGTTCATCATATTAAACTAGTTTTCAAAGCTTCTGGTAACGAAACCACTTTTCTTTTTTGCATATATACAGTATGACTCACTCCCATTTGTTTTTATTAGAAAGAGTAAACTATGATGCTATGGGATGGGAAAAATCAAAAACAAACGATGATAGATTATTTGCAGTTCGCACAGTCTTGTGGGGATTGCCTTCTAATGCAGAGGTTCCAATTAGTTCACTCCCGATTTTGGATGTAGGAGAATACAACTTTCCTTTTATTTGCCAAATGCCAGTTATCAACTACCCTCCCACATTTCAGCATCACCTTATTGCTACCAGTTTTCACACTCTTGTTTGTGTTGAAAAAGGCGATGGTTCAACTCCCATTTTATCAAAATTAGCACCTGTTCGCTTTCAACCCATTATTGAAACAATTCCAGTAAAAAATTTACTTCCTTTCAAAGAAGAAACAAAGTTACCAAACCACATCTCAGCACAAGTCATCGTTCCTCAGCTTGCTTTCAGTATTTTGGACCGCAACCAATCCATCCCTGTCACCGTCAAGTTCATATCGAGCGAGGATCAGCAGCAGATCTCCTTATCTCATCTTCGAGTATATATCAAACGCTATTATGGCATCAACTACAAAACTTTCTCAAGGAATGAGGCTACGATCATCGCTCAATACGATCACGCTAAACTGCCTTCAGTTTGTCCTTGCTCCATCAATATGAAACTTGATATACCATCTAGTCAGGGGGACCTGCCACCTACCCTCGAGTATTCTCCCCATCTGTCAATCAATTACAAACTAGTCGTATCTGTCAAAATACGCCACGGACCTATTCATGTCAAGAAAAAATTGTTTGAAATGCCTCTTTTATTTGGCACATTACCATCTGGTACAAGAGCACCCAGACAATTGGAGCCTTACTCCAACATTGTAGAGAACAGATCAAGTTTGGAAAATGTACCCCACTTCATCAGACCCGAGCCAAGACAGTCAGAAGAAGACGAATTTTTACCTGCTTATGATAGTGAAAACGTACCTCCTGCTTACACAAACAACAGTAACATGCATACGCCCATACTCATTTAAACTTATATCTATACCACTCTTGCTATATTCTTTATTGTTCTTTTAACGTTGTACATATATATATATATATCTATCTATTCAAATAAATGCCTTTATGGTTAAGAAACTCAAGCATCTATTTTTAGATTGTCGCAGGAACCAAGAAGAACACATCGTGTTGTTCATATGATAGCAACTTTCAAAGTGGTTTAACTTTCTCTATATTATAAACACATGTAGTTTGAGACATTGGCTGTCATTATAAATTGTCGTTTGCAAAGTATACCGCATAGTGTTTCGCTTATAAACACTTGTTGCATATACACTTGAAATATAACATCAGGTCATAATAAATAATGTAAAAGTGATCCACCTATGTTCCACATGTTACTCCCTAATACATGTATCACACAAGATAGAACTTAAAGAACCAGCGTGGTTCTTTATGTTGAATGGTGCATTATGTTGTGAATCATTGCTCTAAATAAAGGATGATTGGGCGCTCAAAAAGTGCATATGATTCGTGCTAATCGGCCAATAAGATACTCAGCATTTTTGATAGTATGTGAATTTTATTTTTATTTTTTTGGAAATCAGCATAAAAAGTGGGCACGTGAGGTACCTTAGCACAAAAGTAGTAAAAGCTAGTAAATACACATATTGTTAACCCACTGGATCTATAAAAACCTCACCAAAAGAAACCAAAATAAATTGGTCAAGTGTTTGAACATAAAATGCTATCTTTTTGAAGCGATTGGCCACATTTCTTATTTTATACTTGCAGTCTTTGTTCCTTTCATTAGTGGTTAAATACCCTCTTTTGAATGAATCAGTGAGGGTCTTGTTGGCGTAGTTACTTTAACGACTCCGCTTTTATCAATGGAATATTAATAGCGAATATACTCCAAAGTAATTATACGATAGAATAACAACTTCTTTGAACTGAATAAAACACCCAGAAAGAATAGCGGAATTCTACGCGTACTGCGGCGGAGCATTGCCTGAAGTGGTTTTTGTTGCTATTTCAAGTTATAGAAACATGAAAATCAAATAAAGTGTACATACCAATATTACAGTGATATATACACCGTAGTGGTCACTTTAAGAAGAAAAGACGATGGCTAAAATCTCAAATATAGTGTGGTCAGTTTGCCCATCGTTTGTTTTGAAAATGGTACATATAAAGGAGTTGCATTGTTGATTTTTTATTCTCCTTCCTCATGTAGTTACTTGAATAATTGAAACAATGATCAAAGAAGTGCTATAAATGCTCGTATTATAGACTTTTTCTTGAGAACAGAGAGGCAAGAAACTAAAAAGAACTATGCACCCCTTCAGTGCAAGAAGTATTGCCCTATGGATAGCATTCACAGACCCACTCGTTTCGATTACACATCTGCGATGATGGATACAGTATGTTTGGCACTTTCAAAGATCGTTTATTATGATATTCAACATTAGTAACACCTATATCGGAGTTAGGGACGATCAAAATTTTAGAGCTATCAGCTAACCATTTACGAGAAAAAATCGCTTAAAGGACATTGCTTGTATGCTGAATTTCCTCTCAAAGAAAAGAAAGTTGATGCCGCAAATACAATTCAAACAGGCCAGATGATGTTCAGGCATCAGAATTTCTCGGTTTAGTGAATTCGGATACCACTTTACCAAATCAACGGGTCGCTTGGTTGAAGCTCGGCTTGAGTCCAATAGTATAAATAATAAACTTGCCTCTTACCAGCAAACTACATCTACTACCAGGGATGGCTGGTTGACTACGTCAAAATTAAGTTGCTAAATTAAAAACAGCTACCAACTCAGGAGATATCAAAGCGTGTTTTGCATGGAAGCTCAAAATGCTCTGTGGCCAACAACATAGCATATATTATGATAAAAAGGTTTTTAATAAAAAGCGGATAATAGCCTAGCCAATATACAGCTATTCAAAGCCAAAGAAGATAGCTTCTGTCATGAAAGCAGCTATGCTGGCACTAATAAAAAAGATAAAAGCAGCAATAAAAAAGATGGTAAACGATATTCCCAGTGCTGAGTACGCCGAGACAAATGAATTCAAAACTAACAAGGTAGTTACATACCTAGCAGCTGAAAAAACGGAAAATTTAAAGATAGAAAATAGTACTAACGTGCACAGATTGCAGTACTGTATGGAACCGTGACATCGATGCAGCAAAAAACATAGCTACATTCAATAATTGTTTATCAAGCATTCAATCATAATAAAAAGCCAAAGACTTTCAGTAAATGCAATTAGCGTCACTCCTTTGCATTAGGCTCTAAAGCAGGTGCAATTTATAGTTATTCTATACCCCTTTGACTTCCCTTATACTATCAGAGCTTTTGGATGACGCTTTTTGCGGATAACAAGATAATGTATTTACTTTGTCATCAAACATAAACAGTTTTGTTTTGCAACGAGATAAAAGCAAATATAACTGTGTATGTATAATCAAGTTGAAATCGTTTATATTTTAGTTTTGAGTCTGTAGTAACTCTCTACATCTTTCGTGTTCTCGCACATGTATGCCAAATAAAATATAAGCTGGCAAGTCTATACATATATATCAAGGCTGTTAAGACATGCGAGAACTAGCCGATATCGATTCATTACACATAAAAAACATTTCAAGTTTTAAGAATACTAAAGCTATTGCAAAGCAGTTAATGAAACCCTATGTTTTCAAGAGGTGTACTTGAATTATCAATGAAATATTCACAGCTGTTATGTGTTGTGTATTGAACACGAAATCAGGTTTCACAGCATGTCGTATAGTATGCATTTCGTATCGTGAAAATCCCATTTTGAAACATATCATGAGACCATAAAACGACAACATGATCTATGTATAAAAGCGACAGCCTTTATATAGAAGAGTCTCGTGAAATCTATGTACATACATAAGGCATTAATTTTTCATAATAATATTACATATTTCAATGGTTATTTTTTTTTCTTTTATTTGTTATTGACATATAAGTTAGGGATATATATATATATATAAATATACAAGAGGATAAATTTAAATATTATAGTTACAAAGAACCATAAATGATATGAGAGGGAGTAATGAGGGGTTTACACAAGTATTATGATGGCGACATACATAATTGTTGTATACATAGTAATTAGAAATTATAAAATAAGTAAATGGTAATAGTAAAAGTGAGGGTCGTCTATAAAAGAAAAGTTTAAACTTTTTCGGATGAACGAACTCTTCCAGGACCACAAATACAAGCAAAGCAGTAACCAATCGAAGACAATAATAAAGCGACAAATGCACCAAGTGTCATCCACATAGAAGGACCTAAATGGCCATCAACTTGAGAATTAGAGCTCTTTGCAGTATTTATGCCCTTAATAGAAATAACCAAAAGGATGATAAACACGACCATTTGTACAACAAAGGCAGCAAAGGTCATCAAAGAGGCACAGAGATCAGGACCGCGTCTGAAACTACTCCAGCAGGTAATCAATAAAGCAAGAAAAGTGAAACCCAAAGCAATCCAATATAAAATAAAGTTGGCTAAAAAGACGTGATCAAGACCGTCAATACCGTCCAAGAATCGTCCAGCACTACCAGCATCTGTCCAGGCAAAGGCTGCCTTGGGTACACTACATGTTTCTACACCAGCTGAAGAAGTACCTGTACAATAACTCCATAAACCAGCAATATAGAACTCGTTACCCAATGTAAGTTTTGCAAAGTACAAGTCTTTCAAGAAAGGTCTGTTGTAAGTAGTACCAATCATAGAGAAGATTTGAAGTATAAGTGCTGCAAATGTAAAGAAACTGGCTAAATGTCCAAAGAATGCCATTGTAATTTTTGATTTGATATATTAAAATGAAACAATAAGAAAAAAGGCAGAAAAACAAAATAGAAGCTTATTTATATAGTTTTTTTTTTTTTTCTGTCAGTGACGATTTCTATTACTAGCCACACTAGTAAAATTTTGGGTACAATTTCTATTTTTAACCAATAGAATGACCTCATTTTATTTTTATTTTGGGCCTTGGCATACAGCGCTAAGCTGAACAAAGCTCACCAAGAGTAAGTTACACGATTTAAACTCTTTGTTGGAAAGATCATTTACGTCACTTTGTAACCACCGCTTTTAACATTTTGACGTCGTTTAATCGATGTATATAATTGAAAAGAGAAGGGATTGCATTTTTTGTACTCTATGTACGGGCCTCAGTAGTTGAGATATAATTCATTGATTTCTTGAATATGATTTGAGTAATATGTATACTTTCTGCTAAGCCGAAATAGAACTCTAAAGTGCGCTGCTTCTTAGAAGTAATTGATACTTTATAGAATCTTGATATTCTTTGGTAAGCAGTTTGCTATACAATGTAATTCGCATATTGTCTACTCCTTCTGGCTATTTTTGAACATGGCTTTATTTTTTTTAACTACAAAGCATTATTAGAAGAGCCGTCAAACAGCCTGTCAGAATTCTTTGATTTCTTGAGGATTGCACTTTATATTTTCTTGGCAAGGCTCTAATAAGGTCAAATCCAAAAACCACTCTACACTGTGCCACGTGCTCATACATAACTTAAGCATTTCGTGGCATTACGCATAATCGTAGAACTGGCGATATTGGTATTTCAAAGGTTGAACAAATTTTCTTTGTAAAGAAAAAAAGCAACACCATGACGAGAGACGTTATCAAAGAGGCAACAGACAGTGCTCCACATTGACAAAAACAGTAAAATCAACTGAATTTTCATCAGAGCTCACTACTTCAGGACGTTTAACCAATGATGTCAATTTCTTCAAATTACATCATATGCCCAAATTTGGACAATTACTTCATCTTTAAACTTTTCTAAAGTTCCATTGCAGAAAGAGGTATTGAACGCATAACACTGTACTTTCTTCTTTTGACGGATCAAGAAAAAATAATAATGATCTCCATTTTTGTTGTACCCACAATATACGTCAGTTGACGAAAGAGGCATTGGTGATCCAACGTTCGTAACCATTACCTCCTTTTACATGATCTAACGTTTCTAAAGTTAGCTTGTAACTGAGAAAATGGATATAAAAAATTGAAGCATGATTTGCAAAACTGATCTCTTTATTTTTTTTTTTTTTTATAATATAATTTTTACATACTATGGGTAATAACGTTAGCACTACCAACAAACAAAGCCAAAGACCAGTTAAGCAAAAGAAGAGGTAATATTATATGCAATAAATCAAGAAGACACATGTCATTTACAAGATGTCTTTTATTTTTTTATGCAAATAGTAGGTTTGGAAAAAGCTCCAAAAGACACGCTCAGCCTATTGCTCCTCCTCCACCTCGTTCTAAAACACCTCGATTTGCTCTCCCTTCACAAAAGAAAGCAATCGCTGAAGCTGAAGCAGCAGAGCAATCAAAGCCTCTGAATAAGCTCGGTTTGAAAGAAAAGAAGAACGCATTATTGGGCAGAACTGCATCGGATCCAACAGGTGGAAAAACCAGATACAAATCAAAAGTCGCTCCTACATCAGGCACGAAAAAGAAAGTCAAAAAACAACACAATAAGCATAAACAACCAAAGAAGAAATCCCTTGTGGACAAGTTAAATCCTTCTCAAAAACATGAAGAACCTCTTCCGCCAAGAAGGACCAGTCTTTTAGATAAGTTGACTCCTAACAATCGCCGTAATTCACCTCCTGCTGTCCCCGCAAAGAAATCAAGAGGTTTCAGATTAGGCAAGAAAAAGAATCCTCCTCCCCCACCAAAGCAGTCTACAGGCAAGAAGCTTATGACAAGATTCAAAAGAGCTCGTCAGATGCAAACAGCACCAAGATATTAAAATAACAAATCAACCTATCCTTCTATTATTATGTTTAATGTATAAAATCATTTATTATTTATGTATATATATATATATATATTTTATAAAATAAAACAAAGGTGAATCACCATATGACATGTATAGGAACGTTGTCCACAAAGCTTAAGTTTTGATTAATGCGGTGAACACCAAGTAAAGGTGAAGCGCCATAAGGAGGGCTTAATGCACGCAACGGCACTGTGATTTGAAAGGTTGTATCGCCACTATCAATGGGGCCGCCTCCCAACGATTCAGATCTATCGTCGTTAAAAAAGATATTCACCGTTTCCCCAGGACTTCCTTTTCTAAACTTTACATCTGCCTTTTGACCCACCTTCCAAGTAGTGCCAGCAGTCGGAGATATCACTACAGTGTTCTATTAGAATGCTACTCTACTTTGATTTATCAATACAAACTTTGTGCACTCGATACAGCAACATAGCATGAGGCAATCATTAGTAATAGCGGCCATACGATGGGTCTAAATAGCATCTTTAAGGGTTTAAAGAAAAGAAGTAAGAAAAAAAAAAAAAGGAAAAAAAAATCCTGCCTTTATTACTGTATAGATACGAAACAGAAAAAAAAAAAAAAAAAAAAAAAAAAAAAAAAAAAAAAAAAGTAAAACCATGATTTATTTATTTACAAGAATCTTAACTGTGAAGCAGTGAAATGAATAGGTCTCCAATCGAGTTTCTCTGGTGAAATAAAGCGTGTCTTTTTGGTTTGAACTTTTTCCCATTTTTCAACGACTTTATCACCCAAGCAAATAATGTGTTGCCCGCGATAGTATTTCAATGCATCAATGTCTTTTAGTGTATACAAAATGTCTTGTGTCGTAATAGATGTTTTCTGTGAGATTTCTTCTATTGTCACTTCTTCATTTGTTGATAGTAAGTAGCCAACAATAGTGTCAGTCCAATACGCTAAATACGACATGAACCCCAAATCAGACAATGGCTTTTCAGGTGAACCCGTTTTGCCTTCGATCTTCGATAACTCGTATGAAAATGCAATCAATAATTTACCATACCCATGTCGTTGATATTGCGGTAATGTTAAAATACAAGCGACATTGTAATTGTCTGCAGACTCCTTTTCTTTTGAAAAATAGCCAATTAAATGACATCCCAATTCGTCTCGTTTCGTCATACAATAAAATAGAAATGGATCAACATCATAATACAATGTTTTGTGATCCAGGAATAGCTTTGATAATAAGCACAGGTTTCTACACCATGTCTTTTGCTTTCTACCATCGATTTCGAAAAAGGATATATCGTCTTTTCTATAGATTTCATTTCCTGGAGGGTGTTGTAATTGGCATCGTGTACGGTGTCTTGCTAGTCGCTTATGTGATTCGTAAAATTGTAAACAAAATTCGCAAATATACAGTGTGTCACAATAGGCATATTCTTCTGGATAGGGCGAGAAATACCATGTCTCCACTTCATGCTCACCCATCTGAATCTTGTTCATATTTTTCACTCTTGCAATCTCTCCTATGTTCTGTGTCATTGAACCTGATGTTCTGAGTCGATCTACTTCTTTTTCTTTGGAAAACATCTCAACGTGCTTTTCCTTTTTCTTTACAATGACACCCTCTTCGTCTTCCTCTTCACCGTCTTCCGCTAACTGAATATCTTCCTCAATAGGCTCGTCCACTTGACTCGTCGGTGTATCCACAGTCTCCAATTTTCGCTTTAGTGGCGTAGTAATTGTCGGTGTCGAAGCACGGCTGTTCACAGTCGATGTATCCACACCATGGTGACCCTTTTTATTCTTTTTCATATTGGGTTTAGGAAACTCGATTCCCTTGGTGAAATCAAGTCGATCAATAGGCACCCATTCATCAAGACGCTTATTGAATTTCACATAATGCACATAATATTCAAATTCGCCCGTGTTTTTCTTTTCTCGCACCATGATAATTTCGGCTTTACGAAACTCTTTCTCTCCATTTAATGTCACTTTTTCTACAAATAACTGACAGTGCACAGGTGAGGCAAGAAATTTAACTTTTTGAGCTTGTTGTTCGTCGGTCATGTTGACTTGATCAACGTCCATAGCTGAAGGTTCATTGGGTGTACTCATTGTTGTTTTTCAATGAGAAAAAAAAAAAAAAAAAAGAGAAAAAAGAAAAAACTTAAATAGTCACACATTAGCCAATCAAAATGCTCTGTTTGTTTCTTATTTTGGTACTACAGCAGGAACAAAGTTGTCAAATAATACATAAGTCTTATATATAGCTGCTTTTATATCAATTTATTTCCTATCCTTTTAATCGCTATCGGTACAAAGAGATGTTTGACTCACAAGCAAACAACACCCCTTCAAATCCTCCACAACAGCAAGAAGGAAGCTTATCAAGTTATTGCTCTTCTGCTACTCTCTCATTTCCATCCACAGTAACTGAATCTTGTACTGCACCAAAAAAGACAGTAATCTTTGATTCAGAAAAATATGTGAATATGACAATCCCTGAATCAAAGAGTGAAGAAATTCTATCTAACCATTTGCTGTTTTCCTGTGATATTCAATGTGTGCACTCTATAAAATATAGCTTTCAGAGTCAAGAAGATCCAGAAAAGTATAAGCAATTTGATCTTGATAAATTAGATATTATTCTTGGTCCAAGTAGCACGCTCAACATTCAATGTATCTTTTTATTAAATGGCTTGGATAACGTCTTGAACTTTCCAGTATGGATTGATAAGCCTTTAAACAAAGTATAAAAGTCCAACTACGAATATTTATACACAACGCGTTCATTCCATTTCTTTTAGGTCATGGAAAATAGTGGTTTCCGTTTGCTAAAGGCAAGCAAGGAAGGTGACATTACTTTCCAATACCACGTGAACAAAGCGTTCGTTACTTCTCCACTTTCCTACTTGTTTGATAAACAGGCTCCTTTTGGTGTTTTGGAGAAACTTGATGTCGTTTTTGACTGGAGCGCGTCAAACATGAAAGAATTCCAATCTTGTTGGAACAGGAAAAAACTAGATGATCTATACGCTTTTACAGAGTATATGGATTACGCGCTCACATCTATTTTAATCAGGAAATCATTTTATCTGTACCCTTTGATTTTCTCAAGTTTCTACACAAAAGTAAGGCACATTTACATATAAAGGGATTATAACTAATGTAGTTAATATCTTGAAAAGAGGATCACTCAAACAATGGCCTATTTACCCTATATTTCTCAATCTTTACAAAAGATATACACTACATCAAAAGCAACCATGTCTGTTAGCAATCACGAATTCAGTGAAAGTTTCATGAGAAAAATAAAAGTACACAACAGCTCGTGAAATAAAACATAGCTAACAGATCTTTAGACTATAAACCAAAATACGAAAATCATGAACCCTCATTTGAACAATGGCTCTAGTACCACTACAACAACAGATCAAGAGTTGAGCCCAGGCCAAATAACGACAGCTCTTACTTTAGGCATGTATCACTCTATCAAAAATGCCAATAAGCCAGTAAACGTCTTCATCATGTATAACTGTTGAAGCCAGCTAATAAACAATATCTTTAGAAAATGTCCTTAAAAAAGTCGGACACACAAAACCCTCCAAATGCGCTTTATACAGTAGCTCAATTATGGTCTATTACTTGCTCTACATCATCTTCTGAATGATATATGTACATTTTATTGCTTTTTCAAAGTTTCATCAACACCAGGCTAACAAAATAAAAATAGTTTAGTTAAACAATCTCTCTCTTATTTTTTTTATTTTTTTGAAGCTACCTTTGATCTTGTTGTATACATGCTTTCTACATTCTTCTTGACTTGTTCAAACTTATCTTCACTCGCTTGTTCTATCTCCTTCTTCTTTGTCTCTACTACATTCAACTGTTCCTTGATCTTGTTTGTATTCTCAACCAAACCACCACGCAATTGAGCTACTGTGTCATCTACTTGTTTGCGTGCACCAGCCACTGTATCATTCACTTGTTGATGAAGGTCAACAAGTTGAGGATATCTCTTTTCAAACTTCTCAAGACGAACAGCCACATTATGTGTGGTTTTAGGAAGGAAATAATAACTAGCACCAACACCAAGAGCGGTGGATGTCAAGAATCGAAGCACGATGTTTCTATTACGTGCAAGAACTGTACCACCCAATGCAGCTACACCGACATAGAAAAGGTTGGGAAATAACTCTTCATCTTTATCAATTGTGCTAGCGATATCTGTTGTTACTTGGTGTTCAATTTCTTGATATTTCTTTACTAAACCATCGACACGACTCTAAAGGCTTTGTCAATAAAAGGATTAAATTACGAGACTCATTTTTTCTTACCTTTCCTTCATTCAAGGTTTCATTGGCGTACTTTTGTGCAATATGAACTTGTTCTTCAAGTTTAGTAGGCGATTCGACAATAACAACTTGAGGTTCAGGTTCGTCATAAATACTAAGCTATCATAATGTCAATTAATCAACACTAAAGTCAACATTTTAATTTTTACTTTAGTTCTCTTTTTTTCTTCAGCAAATGCAGTAGAAGCAGTGACAGTGACCCAAGCACTACTAGCAGCAGCAACACAAAGCTAATCATGTCAACTGTTAAAACACAGTCTTTCCTTTTCATATAATTAGCGCTTACACTTTTTCTAATAACAGGTGAAAAAATTTTTGCACAAAAAAAAAAAAAAAAACCTGGAGAAGCAGTGAAAAAACATCCACCCTGAAGGTAAATCATCTTCTTTTCTGGCCAATCAAAGGCTTTTGCGGATGACGTAGAATTTGAGTGATTTTCAAGCAGGAAAAAAACAAAAGAAAAGCTTTTAATCATTATAAAACGAAAATGGCCACAGAAGAAGAAACACCTTTGTACGGTATTGATAAGGGTAAGTCGAAATAGTCAAATGAACTTTCAATGTTGAAAATTTATGTGAAAAAAAAAAGAGATTCATGCTAGAATTGACGGTAAATATTCCGTGGAAAGAGAACAGGAAGCAAAACGTTGGATTGAAGAAACTATTGGAGAGCCATTTCCTTCTGATGACTTTGCAGAAAGTTTAAAAGACGGTGTTATTTTATGCAAGTAATAAGTGCCCCCCACATATGTATGAAAAAGGAGAGAGGAACTCACCACGTTCTATAGACTTATCGGAAAGCTAGTTCCGGGTCAAGGTAAATTCAAGCAATCTCGAATGCCATTCGTTCAAGTAAGTTTTTTACTATATGACTACTACATCCACGATATCCGTATTGAAGAACCAATAGATGGAAAATATTTCAATCTTTTTGAGAGGTGCTGAAGCTTTAGGTGTGCCTAAACACGACCTTTTCCAAACCATTGATTTATACGAAAAGAAAAACATGACTCAAGTGGTAGACTCCATATTCGCTATTTCAAGATATGGTTACAAAGCTGGAACATCGTCTAGTGTAAGTAGTTGTTTGTTTAAAAAAGACCAAGTCTAGATTGATTTACGGGTGGGGTTTCTTTAGTATTTGGGACCTAAACTTGCAGACAAACAAGCACCGGTCTTTAACAAGGAAGCGGCCCAAGCCGCGAAGGCAACATTCAATACTTATCAATATGGATATACTGGAGGCGCTAATCAGGTATGCAGAAGAAAGAAGAAGAGGAGGGGAAAATCAATGTTTATTTATCTTTTCTTCTTGATTTAGTCGGGTATGAGTTTTGGACAACGCCGTAATAATGTTGGTAGTGATCCCTATGCTCAATACAAATAATAGATGATATGAGATTTTTTTTTAATTAATATAATCATGACGGTGATGATGTCCAGTCATCTTCTTGTTTACTTTATTTTTTTGGTTAATGTATGGAGTGATGGTATCAAATGATGAAGGAATTCTATACTAAGCTCATGCAAGATAGAGTCTATGAACCAATTGATTTGATGGAAATGAAACTATATTTGGGTTTACTTTTCATTGACTCTATGCAGGATCCGACGTAAAGAAAAACGTGGATACATGTGCAATTGGTAGATCACAAGGTCCCGAATTTCCTTTAATTCCAACACACTAAAAAAAAAAAAAAAGAAATCTCTCCCGTTGGACCCTAGATTTTCTTTGGCGTCTGTCATTGATCATAGTTTGATTAAGCTGCATTTCTTTGGGGGATGGGGTAAAAAAAAAGGGATCTCCCAACCAATTAGAAGTATCATGATCTTTGTTACTACAGAGAGAGAGAACCCTTTCACCTATTACTAATATAAATACTACTGTAATATTTACTTCCCCTCTCTTTTTTTTTTTTTTCATTCCACATCATTATGCTAACAAGTCAAGAAGGTACCGTCGTTTGGGGTTTCATGCTCGAAAACACATTGTTTACCAAGTTTGAAGATCACAATCACGCTCTTATAGAATCAGCTTATAGACAAAGAAAGTCCAAGAAAGCAAGTCATTATATCCATATTGTTGACATGAACTTGCCGAAGCCTTATAAAGCTAAAGTTTATTTTGGTGTTGCTCAAAATCATCTCCGTATGCCAGGTACAAGATATTATGTCACTAGAAAAGTCATCAAATCTACCACTAGCAGCCAAACGAGTACTCCAATCTCCATTCCTGCCACTGTACCTTTCCAATTTGATCTCTCTCTATTTCAGCCCAGTACGAATAACACTACTGTCGCGCCCTTAATGCCGCTTCCTTGTAACCAGTTGACAATGCCCACACAGTTCCATAGCAACGACAATTACTATGGTAACCATCAGGGCACAACGATAGAGAGTCATAATTACAACGAATTTGATGACTTGATTCATTTAATTACAAGCATAACAGGATACCAAGAATATTTACTTAATAGTAATTTACTCTTACCCTATGACCTATCATACTATAATTATTAGAGTTCTCGCACATGTCAATAAATTTTATAGAGAGACCTTTTTTAGAGAAAGTAAAAAGTGATCAGGTGACCCAGAAAAAAAAATGCCGACTTTTTTTTTTTTTGGGATCCATGACGTATATTTAACTAAGTTATACAATTTTATATTTTGACTGACGAATCTTCCTACTGTTTTGAGTATAGGATGAAAGGAGATTCATTTCTCAACACGTCAATTATTTTTAATTTATCTATTTGTACAAAACATCTCACTGTGCATTGAGTTTACTGTACGTGCCTTCAATTTCTACCTTGAAGTTTGTTTCAGTTGAATTGTCTCGCAATAATTATCTGATATTCTATTTGTTCTTGTATGATAATAAAGTGCGAGTAATGTCGCGTCATTCCCATGATGAAGTACGCTTGTCCCAATTTCACGAAACGAACAACATACCAACCGGCGCTAAAAGTCGTGATAGTCTACAACGAATATTGTTCGTGAAATCAAAAGAAGAACGGCAAAAGAAATACGTAGTTACTTGGCGAGCTAAACCTCAAGCTGATCTGAGGCAACTGATAAGATTTGTCAACAGAATACTATTTCAGAATTTATACGAATTATTAGTAGGTATGACTTTACAGTGTACATTGCAATATCTACGGTTGCGTATTTTTCGTTTTTTGTTTTTTCTCCAATTAGCCGTTATCTACGAGCTCAGTAGCTACCTACCACGTGAGTTTTGTGGAATATACGATGTGGATTTCGGTAAATACGGGTTATTATTTTTTTTTTTTTGTATACCCTTTCAATAATAGAAAGTAGAATTTTCATGTTCTAAGCTAAGCGCATTGTATATTCGCTGAATTTCACTTCTATAAATATGAAGGAGGAGTTACGATCATCCCTTTACTGTTATTTGTCTTTAATGTATTTTTGCAATGCTTTTAATAAATTTAAGCCCGATGACATGCACCTAAAAATGGGAAATGGTCTTTTTGAGTGACCTTGACACATTGGACCTAACTTTGCTACTTTATACAGATAATAACCCTTTTTAAATAGACCTTCGATTGGATAAAAATTTTTTTTTTTTTTTTTTTGAAAATCAGAAACAATTACAACAACAACAAAAAAAAAAAAAAATAGTTTATATATCTTTCTTCTTTTTCTTTAGTTTCTATTTAATAACAGGCACTAAAAAAATTCATTTTTTTTTCAATGAGTGCACTTCATGTGATTCCTGGTGAATTTTCAACATTCACCATTGCAATAGCCATTCTAAGTGGTTTTATTGTTTTTTTCGGTTATATTTCAATGTTTATTAAAGAAAAATGTTTTTTATCAGAAGCATGTAAGAAACAATTGAAATTTCGATGTAAAGAAAAGGCTCAAAATTTTGTTAGTTGTGGCATTAATTGTTGGTATTATTGCTGGACCTTTGGTTGCAAATGGTTTTGATCCTTCTGCTTGGCAAGATTTTGATGAAATAACAAAAGAACTAACAAGATGTATTCTTGCTATTCAAGTAAACTAATAATAGCAACCGTTGTCATGGTTTTTTTTTTACCTTGCTTTTTTTTTCTAGGTTATGGCTGTCGGTATTGAATTACCAAAGTATGACATTTTGATTTATAGGAGCATAACATAATATTTACGCTATATGATTAGGCATTATATGAAGAAAGAATGGTTAACTATGTTTATGTTATTGATACCTATCATGCTATTCATGTGGCTTGTCAGTGGTTTATTCATTTGGTGGTTAGTTCCTCCAATCAACTATGTAAGGGTTAAAAACAAAATTTCTTTTTTTCTTTGTATTCATTTTATTGTAGTTACATGCACTTGTCATTGCTGCTTGTGTTTGTCCTACTGATCCAGTAAAAATCACCCATTTTGTTAAAAAAAAAAAAAAAAATAAGCCTCACTAATAGGATGACAGATTTTAGCAAACTCAGTTGTGAAAGGTCGATTTGCAGAAAAACATGTACCAGCACATATTAGAAATGCATTGTCTGCAGAAAGGTGAGCGCAAATGACTTATAAAAAAAAAAAAAAAAAAAAGACTAATAATGAATAGTGGTGCAAATGACGGTATGGGTTTCCCTTTCTTATTTTTAGCTTTATTCTTGATAAGTGAGCCATCAGTCGGAACTGCAGTGGGTAAATGGATTTATATTACCCTTTTATTTCAAATCGCTCTCTCTTGTGTGATTGGCTTGGTTGTGGGTTATGTCGCTAGAAAGATATTACAATGGTCTGAAAGAAACCACCTGATTGATAAACCCTCTTTCCTTTGTTTTGCAATTGCCCTGGCTGTAAAGTATATTATATCATGTAATAACGATGACTAATAACCAATGATAGTTATTTTTGATGAGTATGACAGGTTTCTCTGGTAGTGATGATCTATTGGCTTGTTTTGTAGCCGGTAATGCCTTCTCCTGGGATGATTGGTTCAGACAAGAAACTGAAGAAGCTCATTTCCAAGAAGTCATTGATATGATGTTAAATTTAGCTGTCTTTGTTTATATCGGTGCTATCATTGTAAATATCTATTAATAGTACTTTTTTTTTTTTTTTTTTTGAAAGTCTAACATGAAAAATTAGCCTTGGCATGACTTTGGAAACGCAGCACTTGGATTGACGCCTTGGAGATTAGTCGTAATGGCTATCTTGATTTTATTCTTTAGAAGATTACCTGTTCTGGTATTGTTAAAACCTGTGATGCCCGCTATGAAAACCTATCGTGAAGCTATCTTTAGCGGTTGGTTTGGTCCTATGGGTGTAGGTGCGGTCTTTTTGAGTATGATTGCCAAAGAAGAATTGGAAGCTATTTACGCGGATTCAACAGAAAAGCCTGTTACAATAGAACTTGTAAGTCCAGTTGTATTATTTATTGTTCTAAGCTCTACTTTGGTGCATGGTACAACTATTCCACTATTTAAGATCGGTAAACGAATTCGAACTCGTACCTTATCTATCGCCAGTACGGGTAGTGGACAAGTAAGAAGATTACCTAAACTCAACTTGAGAAAGTCTGAAGATAAAGACAGAGAGAAGGGAGAGGATTCAGAAGCCGTGTTACAATTAAGACGTAATACGTTAGCAAATACAATTCAATCAGACCCATTCGCACAACACCCAGAGAAGCATCAACACCCTCCTGCTAGTCATGCAATTGATATGAACGACAGTGACGACGATGATTTGAAAGAAGAAGATTTCTTACCTGATGAATCCGATGAAACTCAAGTGTCCTCGACTCCCTCTCAAGTTCCTCAGTTGAATGTACCTACTGTCACTACAACAGCAGCATCCTCTGCCAACGAGCCACAAAGTATTCGATTTGTTGAACCTATTAAACCACGAAATAATACGTTACAACCACCATCTCATCATCACCATCACCGCTCTCAAAGTATTGATAGTAATATGGAAAGAAATGAAACGAGTGTATCTAGTTTTAGAAGTTGGTTGCGAAATAATAAACAACCCAATGAAGAAGAAACAGATATTGGTGTTGTTGCAAACACTCCTCCTACTGGTGGCCTACGCAACTTATTCCGTAGACATCAACAACAAGCACCACCACCACAACAACAACAACAACAGCAGCAACAACAAGCACAACCACCAGCCGAGGGACAACCAGAGGATGCTCCACATGATGAGGGCACAATGGAGAAATTGAGGAACATGTTTTCTCACTTGACACAGGAACAACATCAAGAAGTTATTGATTTGGGTGGAATGCATCTTCATCCAAGAATAGAAGTATGGGACGAACCTAATCATGTTGTTATTGAGGATAAAGAAGATGCAGGTTCACATTCTGTCATTGATAAAGATCAACCTAACTGGGAATATGCAGTCAAAGACAGAATTAAAGAAATTCAACATCATATTGACAGCCAACGTCTTGAATAACACAATGATACCTCTTTAACCTTAATGTGCGTGTAATTTTATTTATATATAGTAATAAATTCGCTTTCTCGTTTTATTTATTTAGAGAGCTTCTTATGATTACTGCTTGTGTCCATAACACATAGAACTGATCTCTTGTGCGCTTAAACGCGAATTAAAAATTTAAAGTTCGTTGGCAATGCTTAGCATAATAATTTTTGGTTTTATTTTTACAGTTTGGAAGGTACAGCTGTCAAAAAAAAAAAAAATACTTTACATTATTGTCGATTTATTTGATAGAAAAATGTGTTTCTATTTCAATAATACACCCATCAGGCTTAAAGCAAGTTCTCAACTGCCCAAACGAAGTAAAATGCACCAAAACAACAGCACATCTAATTGGTTCTCCGTTTCTCTTTTTAAAAATGGTAGAAATAAAAGAAATTGAAAAATTTATTTTTTCTTTTTTTTTTTCATACCAAAAAAAATGGAGAAAGACGACAAGAAAAAGCTTAGAAAAAGAGACAAATTTTGGAAAGTCATATTCCCACATTACAAATCTCACAATAAACATAAAGATAGCACTGCTGGTCTTAATAATAATTTAAGTTTTACACCTAATAACAAGGATGTTCCAGCGGAACGAACGCCAGAACAACTCAACAAGATCACCCAATTGTCGAACTATGCAAAAAACAGCTTGTCCATTAGTCTCGATTCAGAAATATTAGGTAATTTACTTGAAAGTAATGATTGGGATTCGAAAAAGTCCACTTTAGAATTAGTTGATTACGAAGAAGCTTCACACGGCATTCTTGTTGAACCACCTAATAAAAAGGGCGTTGCTCTATTAGGCTCCGAAAACGACGGTGGTACTTCCTGTTACATCGACGCTCTCATATTTGCCATGTATATATCCAATACCACATTTGATCCCTTGCTTACCTACGATATACCATCTGAAGACGACGATAAGGTCAAGCTGCAAACACTATTAAGACTGTTTGTCAACAAGCTAAGAAAAGGTCACTTTATCAAGGCAGACTATGTTCATTGGTTACGAAAAGTGTTACAAGAGACAGACTGGAACGGAAAAAACGAGTCAGGAAACTGGTCGCAAGAAGATACAAGCGAATTCTTCTTATTCATTACTGAAATTTTCGATTTGCCTTATCTTCCTGTAAGGGAAAAAAAAAAAAAAAATGTAGTGATCTTTGTTACACATATACCTAACCCTCTTTTATTGGATATTAGTTCCAAATCAGATTATTTCATGGAGCAAATAAGGACACAGATGATGACCGAGTTATGACTGATAGAACACTAACACTCTCCATACCTGATAATGACGCAATTAAAGAGGTCAAACTACAAGACATTCTTGTCGATTATTTCTATAGCAGTGTCATCACTGGTGTAAAAAGGCAGGTGGATTTTAGTGACGATGATGTATTGGAAAATGTGACCGCCTCCCCAACTGTACAAACTATGATGGAGCAACACGACCGAGAAAACGATCAGGCCGAACGAGATGAAAAATATAAACTTAAACAACTACTTCAGTTAAGACAGAGTAAAGCTAGTAAACACAATGGTCAAGTGGCTGTGACTGCATGGCAAGTATTGGAACTATTACCATTTTACAGTGCAACAAATGAACAAGGAGAAGCGATACAAACTCAATATGATTCATCATTTCCCGATACACGTATGATTTTACCTATTGTCTTGAAGAGATACCGTTTTGATCAACAAACGGGAGGGTCCTCAAAGATGAAAAAACGTGTAGATATCCCTGTCACGATTGATTTCAATAAATTTGTCAACCAAAACGTAGATGACCCTATGTGTCCTACATGCGGTCATTTGGTCAACTGGACACTTCATTTTAAAAGCGCCGTATGCCATATTGGAGACTCTCCTTATAGCGGTCACTACATTAGTTACGCTAGAATCTTGGATGGTGACGACGAAGAAGATGAAGAATCTTATTATTGGCTCAAGTTTGATGATATGAATGCAGCCAGTCGAATCACTCAAGTAGCAACTAAAGACGCTGCTTCCATTTATAACGATCTTGCAGAGAACGCCTATATTATATTCTATGAACTGGACAAGACATGTCATCATAATGCTAGAAAGTCAGCAGAGTATTCCTCATTTGAATCCTCTATTGATGAAGACTTTAAAGAAGATGCCAAATCAACAGGGTCAAACTCGACACATGAAACAGACACAGAGCATGTTAACTGTCAGTGTGAAAATAGTCATAAGAAAAAGAATAAATCAAAACAAAAGAAAAAATACCACCATCACCACCATCACCATCACCACTTGAAGGAATCATGCAAAATAATGTAGACTATATTAGAGAAACAACCCCCCCCCTTTTTTTTTTTAATTGTATTTTAAGTAATAAACTTGTATATCAAAGCTTTCCGTTTGCTTAGTAAGCCTTCGGTATAACAGTAACACCGTTCTTTATTCGCCTACTAACAATAAAAGTAGATCATGCAAATGTGTCTCACTCACACAATGAGCAAGTGTCTGCAAAGGAGAAAATTTTGACTCGTATTGATGTGGAAAATGCCTACCATTTATTTAATAAGCTCGAAAGAAGTCTTGTCTTTTACTTGTAGCACCAACCCTACAGCTTTGCTCGCAGTCTTTTATGGTTTAAAGCATCCATTCGCCACCTGTTTGCTTTCGTGGCTGGCATCGGCATTACTACATTGGATGTGTCATGATTTTCAAATATGGATCAGCGGTCCATTCTGAAAGATTCCAAATAGGTAAGATAAATTGGGGATGTTATTAGTTACATGCGTGACTATGCTCCCATGCTCAGCAAAATATGAATGGCTCCTATTGATCAGTTATGTAATGAAAAAGACATTAGGGGGTCAACAGTTTTAACACAATCAAAAACACATTATACTGCCAAAAGTTATTTTACACACCCCTAATAATTCCAGAAAAGTTCTGTCTCGAACGTTGTGTCTTTACCTATGGCAACTATTGCCTGTGCGCCTACACAAGGGCAAAGCATACTGGGTTTGTCAGTTGTTCCTTCAATAAACATAAAAGATACACAAATGCTGCTAGTATTTTTGAATTAGTTAAAAAAAGTGTGTATTCCGTGCTATTGCGTCAATATAGTGACCGCGCTATGTAATAAGGCTACGTTATAGAAGTCTTGAAACAATTCTAAAATCCTACAGTGTACATTTTGGACAAAGTCAAAAAGGAAATTAAACAAAAGGATAATTAGTTTGCATATCGTGTTGTGGCTGAAAGATCATCATAAATCAGATAAATGATAGAAGATCCAATTAGTACAAAAGGATTTCTTTTCGAGCATAGAGAACATATACCACCTTACGATAGCGATACATAAATCAGCTAGATATTAAACTAGTATAGAAGATATTTTACTCTGTTGTATGGGAAAGGGTTTGCAGTGATTTTATAAGGCCGTTTTCTAAATTTTGACATATATCAGAATCCAATTTCATATACATTGGCAGAGACTCTAGGTAGTTTATCATACGCATCTTCCATCTTTTGACTCTCTCCTCAAGTGCTTTCAAACAAATCAAATTACAGTCAAGTTCAGAAGAGAGATATGCCTAAATATAATTCATTAAATAAAAGAAGAAAGTTGCGTGGCGTTACATCTTAAGAAAAGCAGATTTTAGTAAAGGTTGGGGGATGCTATAAAGTGAAGATAGTAACTTTCACACGAAGTATTTTCTCTTTACCTCCTCTATAGTATCATAACTATATTGTAAAAATTTTATTCTTGTTCGCTATCATTATCCGAGCAAGAAGATGAGCTGTCCATTCTCATAAATTTTGCTTGTCGCAGATATTTGTCTGATAGCTTAATGCTCGCATTTTTCTTGAATAGCGACGTCAAATCTCCAACCTCAGCATTCTCCCTTATGACTTTCTTCAAGTTATCTTGGTGAGATTGTACGAGTTCTTCAACAAGTCCAACATTCTTCTCTATTTCAAGCTATAAATGGAGGTTAGTGTTTTAAAAACCAGAATGCACATAAATTCACATGCCTTCAACGTCCAAAACATATCTATTAAGCTTCTTAGCAGTACTTCTCTTGATTCATTGCGCTTCAAATCAACCCAACTGCATTTTCGTAACAAGTACACCACCTTTTCTACTAAAACCATATTCCAAACTCTGAATTTCGTAGCTAAAAGTAGAAATGATAAGTAAACGCGCCTTTGGACCATATTAGCAATAGTTACGTGCTCCTTGTAAAAAGAATCCATTTATTTTTTTAAAACTTTCTTTGTCACCATATTAGAACTTTTTTCCGAGACTGTGCAGCATCGATATCAAACCATACCCAGCTTTTACAAAGTCTTGTGTTTCTTTATGCTACGTAGTTGTGCTTTTCAAAGGGGCCTGTTGTTTCAAGCACGGCTAGCTCGTAGGTGAATTCGGAGACGGTTGAGACGTAGATACCGTGAGCATTATAATAGTTGGAGGTGTCTTCGTTATAACGTTTTCAATTCTCTAGTCATTGACCGCAACTTTGTTTCTCCTACTTCTAATACAATTGCAGAGATTGATTTGATGGTAGCTTCTAAAAGTGGAAATAATAAATGGTAGTTAAATGCCATTTCCGATTTTTTCATTTGCTTTTGTTCTTTGAAAACCCCATTGTTCCTACATAATCTAGCGTCAGTTTACTGCGTTCCTATATTGAATTTCTAAACTTACATTATTTCTACAACTTTAAACACAAACTTCATGAAACTGTCATTCTTTCTGTACACCATCAGTGCCTTTTCAACCAAGTACTCTTCAACTATATGTGGTATTTGCACATACTTCTATTTAATAAATTGAATTAGATTACACTTGAAATACAATGCCTGCTACATAATATCATATGGTCAAATCTTGGTACACGGACTTTTCAAAAAAAAAAAAAAAAAAAAAACTGCAGAAAGTGGAATTTTGCTATTTGCACATGTTCATTATTACACGCGACAAGCCGTAAGAGCATAGCCGTTATTGAGGACACTTCAAAATCGAAAGCTTTCGTAGTGTCTCGTTTTCGTTTTCAGCGAATTCCTCTTCTGGAATGATAAACTCGCTTAAGATATATACAATAAGAGTAAAAGAAAAAGAGTAGCCATAAAAGCCGTTCCTGTTTATAAATATGTAAACAATAAAGGAGAATGTTGTCAAATTGTAGTTTTGCTTATGTTTCTTTTTTCTATGATAGTTGATTTATTATGGAGAGAAATCAGGGTTCATTGTCTGGAGAACTATCAGATATGTAAAGGAAGCATTTATTGTTCAGTAAAGATATAACAGGAGTCCGTGTAAATAGTCCGTGTACCAAGATTTAGCTTTTCTTAATAAACATTAGAAGAACTTTAATAGTACTTTTTGTGTTTATTGCGTTTAGATATTTCTTTTTTTTTTTTTTCGTGAACTACATTCGTATTTCACTTCAAGAACAATTACGGAGAGAAGGAATTTGTTTGATCTACTATCTGGACGACATTTGCCTATTGACAAAGACACAGGAAGAGATGAAAGCAGTTACCTCACGGGTAATTTCACAGCTAGAATCTTTAGGATTTATCATAAACAAAAGAGAAGAGCATACTAACTCCTTCACACAAACAGGAGTTTCTAGGATTCCACTTCAATTCTCACAGCATAAAAATTACCGTTCCAACCAAGAAAATCAGCAAGTTAATCAGCAGAATCAAGCAAGCACTAACTCAGCCAGTACGAACATGCCGATGGTATGCGAGTATGCTAGGCAAAATGACTTCTATGATACCGGTAGTAGGGGAAGCCCTTCTGCAGATACGTTATTTATAACGAGACCTAGCACACAGCTTAAAATCACACCAGCAAAGTTGGGAAGCGCCGCTTACACTTTCCGGAAACAGCCAGAAAAAATTATAATGGTGGATAGATTGTGACAACCAAAAATGGATTACCCATTCAAAGATTTGGAAAGCAAATACCGGCTATTACTATTCACGTAGGCGCATCAGATATAGCTTGGGGCGTCGCATCACCTGAAATCGAAACAACAGGGTATTAGACAGACGAAGAACGAAATTATTCCATCAATGTCAGAGAGCTATCCGCAATAATGTTCGCACTACAATTACATGCAAAGAAATACCAAGGCTCTACCGTCAAGTTATACACCGACAATTTCACCGCTCTAAAGTTCGTTACAAAATCCGGCGGGACATCTTCAACAGTATTACAAGACTTAGCAATAAAAGTCCAGGAGATTTGCAATCAGTACAGCCTTCGAGTGGAATATCAACATATACCAGGAATCAACAACATTCAAGCGGACAAACTCAGTCGACAGAGAATGGAGAATCCGTTGTACGAAGCGACAATTCCCAGATACATCTTCAACAAGATCAACACGAGCTAGGGTCCTTTGGCGATAGACGCATTCGATTCACGAAACAACAATCAGTTCAAGCAGTTTTGGAGTCTTCAACCTGATTCACAAGCAACAGCATTGAATTAAAAAGAGGTGGAGTACAATGTTGACTTGGTTGAAGAAGTGTACCATAACAGCTGCATTTGTCAAAGTACCAGTATTATTCCAACTTCCTCTAAAAACAACAGTAATAACGATATGAATATCTCTCCACTCGTATTGTCTTTTTATACAGAACGCAAAGAGCATTTGGTAGTTGAAATCGAACAAAGGAAAAAGGCACTATCACGTAAAAGGCAAGAGGCGGAAGATAGGGAAATTAACTCTATTGAAACGTAGAAAGGAACTTGATTTGGTGAGTGAAATAATGAACTTACAATCTGTTGAACTCAACCATCTTGCGTAATCATTCATGCTGTTTATTTGTGTCATTTCTCTTCTATTTTTTCCAAAACAAAAAAACAAAAAAAAAATATATAAAGAATAGCTATTCCATGTCGGTATTTTATGAACCTTCATACGATTAAAGAATTATTTTATTGATAAAAATTTAAAACCCAAATGAGCACTGATTGCTTGATCACCACGTTTGTATACTCAAACCTAAGGTCAAAAGTGGCCGAGGTTCTCTCCACTCCATTCCCGATACTTGCGTATTGAATTTCCCGGGTCAGTTCAAAATAGGGGAGAAAATATACTAAAATATACCTTTTGATGGTCAAAAGGGTAAAAAAGACATGGAAGGGAAGTTTAAAAAAAGAGGCATATCACAAATACTAGATCTAAGAGTTGCATAACCAAGTTACCAACGTAAACAAAGTAAACTCTTCGTTTTTCTTGGCGCGTTTGAAATCATGCAAAAGAACAGGCTCCTCATCATAGCCTACCACTTTCACAGTTACTTGGTGCGCCATGCTTAAGTGATACCGTCGAATTATTGGACGAAAAATACCTGTAACACTCCCATACTAAAAGTTTGTCGAACACCAAAAATAAACTCGTGCCACCTAAAATGTCCTGAGATCTTGCACAAGGTTGAACACAGTTAAAAGCAACAGTTTCGTTGTCAAGGGAGGTTCTTTTATTATTGGAAATGGTGCTGATCAATTCTCTTGCATTAGTAAAGACACACGAACGATACAGGCTGCTCTCAGAAATGGCTTTCTTAAGGGTAATCCTAGAAACATATATACTTGATCTACTGCTTGTTATCAAAAAGCGATTGTTGAAGGTTATGATTGATTGAAATATATAATGAGTGTTGTACCCTGGGTCCTTTCGTGAGGAGATATAATCTTAATGGGAATACCAAGCTTGCATGATCTATTCATTTCCCATATAGGTAAACGCATAAAGTGATTTGCAATAACGCAGCAGTACAAGATCGACATAATCACCTATAATATCTATACTATAATGGGTTTTCTTGATTTATAAATGTCACTCACAGGTTATATCTATACCTAAAAAAATACTTTAAACTTTGTTGTCAATTTAATTTACTAAAAATGCTAATGTTTGTTTATTTTTGTCAAGTTTGATAAACAGACTAGTTACATTAAAGTTGGACTTTTTAAGGGGGGAGCGCTGCTTTTTAAGGACAAATGCTGATGCTATAAAACGTAATTTGTGTATTTGTTATTATCGTTATTTTCTTTCATGTTTCTTGAAGTTTTATTGTTTGAAGCTGGACTAAAGAAATCTCTCTTTTTCTTGGGTAGTTTCTTGGTGGTTTTTTACTTGGCTTATGTTCGATTTAAGCGTTATGAAAGCATTAATCGTATTATCAAAAAGTACCCAGACCCAAATGTTATATTGGAAGATGACGATATTGCAATGGAAATATATAGCATCATATTCAGAAAAGAATTTCCCTGTAAAGTCATTTTAAATACTTTAAAGTAGTATACTGACTATGTATATAGTGTTTGCAAGGTCCTCACTTGAATTTGCTCTCTTTAAAACATTTGCGCTTCCCACTGTAAGTAAACTACTGGTATCTACAAGGGAATTTCAAAATCATTGTACTCGCCGCGCAGAAGATACGGAGCTTATTTTATCAGAGATTATCGATGCTTACCCACGCATTCAAAATGAAATGCGTCGTTGTCCTATTATCCCTGAAAAAGAAATTAAAAAGCAACATCAAAGACGAGAGACAGCTATTCATCGATTAAACGAAATTCATGGAAAATACAAGATATCCAACGACGATTATTTATACACGCTTGTCTTGTTTTTGGAAGAGCCTGTTCGTTGGATAAATAACTGGGAATGGAGAAAACTCGATATCAGAGAAGTCTATGTAAATGCCTTTTTTTTTTTAATATGATCTGCCAAAAGTTTCTTAGTTCTTTTTATACATTTTATAGGCTATTTTCAAAGTATGGCATACAATCGGAACCAAGATGAACATCAAGGATATCCCGAATACAAGAGAGGGATGGTTAGAAATACAGAAGAAATACCAAGTTGAATCGGTCATGTATCATCCCAGTAACTGGAAATGCGCTATCCCTACTATTCAACACTTAGGCAGTCGATTACCTGGATTTATGCTACCTTTCTTGTTCAAAATTGTACCATGTCTTTTGGAAAAAGGTGAATGTGATGCATTTGGTATCGATACACCCTCCACCTTTATGCGCCTGTTTTTTAATACTGTCATTTTCTTGAGAGCCATGTTTATTCGTTATTTCTGCTTACCCCGTAGTATGTTCGATTTGAGGACCCCATTTTATCCTAATGAAGAAGGCAAATATGTCCCGCATTACTTTATTTATAAGCCCACTATTTATCATGACGGTTACCGCATTGAAGAACTGGGTCCAGAAAAGTTTATGCCAAAATGCCCTGTTGCTCATAAACAATAGAGGGTTGTTTGAAGAAAAAAAAAAAAAAACAGGTTTTTAAAGTTCAAGTCTTTCCTATTATATCTTAATAAAAACTACGCTCACTATAAAATCTTGCTTTTGTGCGACAAGTCTTTCATCTAAATGATCAAAGATGATAGGTTAAACCCCTTTTCGAGTCATGAAGAAGCTTCTATGTATGATTATATATCAAGAGTCAAAATGGTTTTTAGGCTTTTTGTTTCTGGGCTTTATGTCTCAGTCAAGTATTTGAGTTTTAGCTGAAGAATTATTACAGATATCCCATCAAACAATCAGGTCTTACTGGTCTATGTAAAACATACTTGATTTCTTATGGCATCATATTTCTATTGATGCTTGGCAGGTTCGTTCTTGCTGGAACATGAAAAAATAATATTGTCAGAGCTATTATAGTATTAAGTTATACTCTCTAACTAATTGCTACTATATAGATATATAGTCTTTTTGTCAGCCAAGTAGTTGTACAAAAAGTTAATCCCAATAGAGAGCGGTGCGTGCATTCATCTCCCTAATTACTACTTTGTTGTCCTATTTTATGCGGCTAAATCTCTTATCCCTCCTTGTCTTCCCACCCCTTTGATAGTGTACAACGTAGTATAATATTTTAAAGTGAAATTAGTGTATTTTATTATTATTAGTGACTAAGGGAAAAAAAAAAAAGAAACGCTATTACTATTACTATTATTATGTATATATTAAAGGAAAAGAAATGAATTATTTTGCACGGCCTAATCGTTCTGTTGCTCGTAAATGTAAGTGGGCTAAACTAGCAGATGAAGTTGGCGTAATACCCAAGGCACCCCCAGCACCTCCAACACCCCCAGCACCTGATATTTGACTCACATTTTCAAAAGAATCAGCTGAATCACTAGTAGGTAATTTTTGTGCTTCATCTTCTGGTATTAATGCTAACCTTGTTGAATTATTCTTTGTTGAATTTGCTTGAGGCTGTGGTGAACTTGGTGTAATATGACTGGGTGGTTGTTTTGTATCTTTTTGTGCCCGATTACTCGCTACAATCAACGCATTTAACCATGCATCCATATCCTCTTCTGAAGAAGCACATAACACATAAGTTCTTTTAGGGATGATAATCTTAAAACAGTACTGCTTGCTTTTACTGATGGCATCAATCTCCAAAGAATCAATGACTCGGTCTAAAGGAATAATTCTATGTGGTGAATATTCTTTTTCGTCTTCATAATAAGCTAAAGTATCTGTTCTAAGAACAAACCAACGCTTTCTCCAACCCTAATAATCATTTTGATTAATATTCTACAAGTTACTTTTTGTTGTACAATATTTACCTTATTTCGGCCTAGTTTCAAGAGATATCCTTCAATCAGTACTCTATTCTTGCTTTCCTCGAGTTGAATATTTGCTCTAGTTGCCATATATTCTTCATCATCTTCAGAACTAACCACACCTTCAATGACTTGTTGATGGTGTTGCTGATCATAGGAAGGAGATAATGGATAAGCATGACCCACAGAATACTCGTTCAAGTTGTTGCTGACATCCATCGATCCAGGTGGGTGAGTGGTGTCATGAAGTGACTGTCTCCTTTGGTTGGCTGATTTGTAAGAAGTGATGACATCTTTGGCGAATTCTTGATCACGATCAACAGAGCTGGTATCATCATCTGCATCATAAAGTCGTTGGTCGTCTTTTGCTTTCTTGATTAAACTGAACCATTCTTCCATATCATTTTGATCATTCGCTTGTACATAATACATTCTCTTTGGCGTGACAATAGCGAATACATTCTTGTACTTGTTTTTTGTTGTCACTTGAACTACTTTGTGAATTTCAAGAAGATCAATAATGCGCAACAGTTTGTATTCCTATAATCATCTTTAGAATAATGTGCCTTTTTTTTTTTTTTTCTATTATTTTATTTATTTACCTTGTTGTCTTTATACATGGCTAACTTTGTACTTCTTAATACGAACCAACGTTTTTTCCAGGTCTAAAAATATATAAATTAATGCTAAATTTCAATTTGTACGGTTGAAAGAAATTGGGGACTTACTCTGCGTTTTTCACCCTTTTTTAGCAAATAGCCAGCCTTGATGACTTTTTCAGTATTCAATAACTCGAGTGCTTCTGCTGACATTGGCTCAATATTCTGTTCATCTTCGTCTCCGTCTGACAAGTACTTTTTATTGAAATCTTCCTCATCATCGCTTAATACAATGCGTGTTGATTTTGCTTGGCTTGCATTTGTCTAAGTTGCAACAAAAAAAAAAAAAAAGGGTTGGTTATTATTACAACAGCAGTAAAAAGAAATGTTTCCACATACATTAGAATTCTTGAGAATAGATATTGGTTCAGTAGTAAAACTCGTACTAGTAGAAGGTTTTGACGACATTATCACAACTTGAAAAAAAAAAAAAAAAAAAAAAAAAAAAATAAAGGAAGAAAGAAAGAAAAATGAAAGGTGATAATTTTCCCTTTTTAAATTTTAGAGTCACACAATTCCAATATGCAAAACCAAAAACGGAAAAAACAACAGGTGAAAATGAGTGGTGATTTAGTTTTAGTCTCGGAGTCTTTTCAAAAGCAAGTAAAACGTGCTGTCAGATCAGCTTTAATATATCAAATACATGTTCCACAATTCAAACACAATTTTGTCGATCTTAAATACAGTTTTTTAGACTAAAATTAGACAATAGGTCCTCTCAAGATGCGACTAAATTTTTTTTTTATATCTATTTTTGTCTAAATTTTTTTTGGAAGTTATTCTCAAAAATCATGTGACGACATAAAAGTACTAAATTGCCTCCACTGATTTTCTTTTTTTTGATTTGAATGAAGTAAAATAAAGCAGTTTGTTATTTTATAGTTTCCTTTTTTAGATTAAAAAAAGGATTTAGGGACGTAATTGCCTTCTTGGAAATAAAAATTTTGACAAACATTATACAAAAATAGATATAAAAAAAAAAATTTAGTCGCATCTTGAGAGGACCTATTGTCTAATTTTAGTCTAAAAAACTGTACCTACGTGTAATCATCTTCCGCGTGCCCGAGATGAATTTATATGGAAAGAGAATCAGTTTCATTCAGTTAGATAGAAACAATTCTTCTATACTTTAACTACCTTCTTTGGTAGTCATGAATGTGAAGATCACCCTTAAAAATACTACTACACCTTGATCCAAGAAAATACGCAAGTATAGACCTGAGGAGCTTAAAATTTTACAAAGAAGAAGAAGAAGTGTAAAGCAAAGGTTTATTATTATACTAAAGATAATAATTATTATAAATAACCAAAAGGCTTCCAGTCATTTTTAAAGTAACTAATATGTAAATTGAGTATGTACTATTTTCTTTGCATTAACAGTATATTATATATATATACGTACCCTGCAGCAAGAACACCTCCAAGACCATTTGCTCTCATTTCATCACTTGTTACAACTATGTATAAGCATTAATATAAAAAGTATAACCAAATGTAAATACATAATAACCATACTCCATTCAGGTACCATAATACCTGTTCTTTTTGGTAATAGTCGAAAAGCAGTATCAAAGCCGTTTAAATCAATTCCTGATATAATCACTGCAACCTCATTTTCAAATGTATTTGGATGCATAAACAGGATACCTATATTATATAAAACAGTTTTAATATACTCTGCAGATGGCTCCTTAATAAATATAATATATTCAAACTGTATACCTGTCCCAGCCTCTCTGTATTGTCGCTCTCCAACTTTAATGCAAGAAGAACTCAATTCAATTGAGCTACTTGAAGGCCTTTCGTTCAAGATTTGTTCAATACGCTTGTTTTCTCCAATAACACCCAAGTAAATTCGATAATAAATAGTATGAGAAGAATGTTGAATGACATCCTCTTGATCTTCATCGTCATAGAGTATAACAGAATCTCCTCTTCCGTACAAATACCAGTCATGAGAAATCTGTAAAGCTGCATGTTCATAAATTGATTTATGCGGTATAACAATGACAAGATGACTTTGAGACTCATACATCCTATGAATAGGCCCATATCGACTGGCCTTTCTCTCCAATGAATTATTGGTAGCTCCTTGTTGTTGATCTAACTATTTACACGTATTAGTTGAATAGTAGTAGTATGTATAAATAACACGCTTACCCTCCATTTTTTGCTCTTTTTATCAAATGTAAAAGAAACAGTTCCTTTGGAGGTATGGTATTTCTCCAAATTTGAAAACCTGTCACCATCAACAATCAGTTTCTTACACCCTTCAAAGAATTTGGTGAATCTGAAGGATGCAATATTCGTTGTCTTTAGGTTTAAAATTGTCTTGTTGTTATCAGTAATCAGAGCGCCTTTTATTTTACCAAGTTTAAAAGGAGTACTAAGTTGTTCAACATAAATACCAAACATGCTTCCATGTGTAGCTGGATTTATGACAGTAAGACAGAACTCGTTTGTATTTGGTTGGTCTTCAATCATCTCTTGTTTGCGCAAGAAATCGAGAACCGTTTTATTGTCAAATACAGTATTCCACCAATGGCCGTGACCAAGTGCTTCCGAGGTCCTAGAATATAAGAGAATGAATAGAGTTTACCAAATCAACTATATGGATTCTTTTGCTTTACTTGATACCAGTAGGATTCTTCATTAAGCCATTTAAAATTCGAACATATCTTCTAGTATGTAAAGGGGGAACGTTGTCATCCTCTGTTCCAATTCTAGGCAGGACATTCATATTGACCTACAGAAAGGATTAGTAACTAGTGAATAACAGACTCTTGTAGATTGTACCATATTGGATAAGTGAAGGTCATTGTTGTATTCAGCAATGGATGATTCTAAAATCTATTAACAAAAAATCAATGTATTGAATACAGACAAAAAAAAAGCCAAAACATACGCCTTTTAAAAGTGGGTCGCAGTACGATTGCCCAACCCAATTGGAGAAAGAGACATAGTCTTGAATTTTAATGTAACCTGCAGCTGGGATAGCTGTATATGGACGACTTTTCAGCGCATTTGCATAAAAAACATTTATATAAATATTACTACCTGCTATAATTTTATCTGTAAAGTGTGTAGCAAAGTGCCATACTCCCTGACCTCCATTACTATGCCCTATTAAACAAAACATGTAAACATACAAATCAACGATATGCAATATAAATACCCATGAAAATAAGTTTCTCAATATCCCCTATCACCCATTCGCGATGGTCTTCTGGTTTTAGTGTCTTTTGGCTTTCATTGGGTGCCGCAACTAATATGGATTGAATCAGATATCTATACATCGTCTTGCCCGTTATATCTATGGTATAACTTACCATTCACCCAGTCACCACCAACTGCCGAGTCAAAACATTCAAAATGCGGAGGTAGCAACTCCTGTATCTCCTTTAGACCATCGAGTGCTTTGAAAACATTCCAGGTACTTGGTCCATGCCAATCGTATCCCCTATTTATCGTTTACTATTAGTTACATAAAATGTGGTTGTTGATTCTGTTTTACCATGGTGTCCTTCCAGTCGGATACACGACCTATATTAAATAAATAAGTATATACGCGATTATGATAGAAAAATAGTATGGAGCCTTTTTACCCATGTTGATTTTTGCTGTGGAATTGAATCGATCCAAAACTTAGAATCTGCCTCTACTCCAGCACCGTGAAGTGCGACTATAACAGGTTTGTCAGCATCTGGGCTCAAAATAGAGGGTCTTCTTGCCATAGCTACAGTATTTGCATTAATATACTTTGAATTCAATTCAGTCGTATATCTTACCGTATTGCACGGTATTATCATAATCCAGAAATGTATACTTGAAGGCATTTTTTATCCAATCAACGCATCTCACGTTAGCAGTTGCACGAATAGCAAATTCCTTAGGCTCCTCAAATGCACTTTGCTCTCCTACTTGGAGACCAATACGTACCCAAAACCTCAATATCTCAGCCGCCGGTAAAGAAGTCCAATCCTTTTGAAACTTGAATCCTATTGGTCTGATTTGTCCAGGAGTAATAAAGAGCTGTTTTTCAGGAACCAACAATTCCGTTTTATACTCTACAAACAAACCATTTTTCGCTCGCGATTCCAACGAATGATCATCAACCACACAAAGAGTAACTGACTTCACTCTTATGATATCATCGCCTGCATTTTGAATAGAAACACTGCCATAGGACCCTGCAAACCCAATATCCGTTAAATAATCAGGCATCAATAGCTCTTGTTGTGTTTGTTTTTGTATGTTATTGGCAGTTGGTGTTATGATTGCACAATCTTCAGGATATAAAAGTGCTTCATTCTTGACGTCCAAGTGTACTGTGAATTGACATTGGGGCGGTTCTTTACCTCCTCCAAACATACGTACGTCATGAACCATACGAACATCGATGTTGTGCCTGCCTTTTTCAAATTGGATAATATGGTGCGTTGTATTATAACTATAGCAATCGCCATGGTAACGTTTGTTGTTGATGTAAAATTCAGATACTCCGGATATCTGAAGAAAGAGCTGAACTGGCTCGTTTACAATCAAGACGCCTCGTGCCCACGCTTGGTATTGCTCTATGGACCATCCGAAAGGGACGGCCGTCTCTTTCCACCTACAACAAGTTATTACATGTAAATATATAGTCTCTACGCTCACTTTTTCCCCATACCGTATGTTTCGAAAGTCAATTGGCCCTAATGTATTATTGTTGGCGTTCACCATGCTCCATCCAATAAATCCGCCTTCAGCAAGCTCAGAAGGAAATTTCGCACCGGTTGAATACTTTAATTGACTGAATCCGCCTAAATAGCACATGAATTAGGATCCCATTGTCTCACTTCATACATTGACTTGCCATAGTTTTCCAATGGGTCGGCACCGAAATCTTGTTCTCTCGTTCCAACTGGGAAAGGACCTAAGACTTGCCAAGTCTTGCTCAAAGTGAAACTATTCATTTCAGCAATAACAAAAAGAACAAGTAAAAATAATGCGTTTTCTGTGATCACATTATTTCACCAAACCCAATCAAATCTTTAGCACAGAGCCTCCTTTGATTTTTTGTATTTGGCCTAGACAACGGCATCGTCTTTATTGCGAAACAGAGGGAAGTACTGTTGATTGGGTCCAGGTTAGAATCAAAATGTTATTGTTCGTCACATATTAAGTAAGGGTTATGTAAACCAAACTATTTTGAAGTTTACTGATGAATAGGTACGTGCAATAATGAGGTTTCAAGTGGTAAAAGAAAGCATAACAGTTTTTCGTAAGATTTCATAAATCTTGCTCTGCAAATTTGAAGACTTTATGTCTTTCAAGCATTGTGCCTTCGTGGTCTTTGTATACCTATAGGCTGTCGAAAGATTGTCGTGTTAGGGCTTTCGAGGTACTGCAAGCCCTTGACTGTACTTGAGAGCTTAACAACTGTTGCTCTTTCGATCAAATAACGATGCTCATTCAAATACCCAAGTTTTTTTTTGTTCTCTTTACGGGCATTTCTTTTGACTGCAAGTATATCTTTCGTTTCTGAAAATATCATGCTGCCTATCTCTCTGTCTTTCTTTCTTTAAAGCCCGTTTATATTTATTTGGCAAGCGTTTTTCTAACAATACTTTAGGAGTTTACAAAGTACACTTTTAAATAAGGTCGAAAAAAGGCAGATGGGATATTATTATAACTCTAAGTATTAATTTTTGTACACTTGAGTTTCGTCAAATTTTATTTGCCCCCGAAACCCTAGAACTCAAACTCAAGAGTTTTTGAATTTATACAAGTTTTTTGAATCCTCTTATTCAGTCTTCTTTTCTTTCTTTGCTTGCTTTTCCTTTTCAATGGCAGCTCTCTTTCGTTTTTTAGAAGCAGCAATCATTTCCCTAAGGTAGTAGATTAAGTCAATCTGCTATTGAAAGAAATAACAAGGTGACTTACTTTTTCTTCTTGTCTTTATATTTATCGTATTTCGAAGTAGAATCAATTTGGTCACGATCAATACCTTTACGTAACTGTCTTTTTTGGTTATGGTTGGCAGTCTTTAATTTTAACATCCATTCCGGGATATCACAGCCTGACTCCTTCATCACATTAACAACACCCTTCATATATGGAATATCATCCTGTGTGTAATAAGTAACGGCTTCACCTTGTCTACCCGCACGACCTGTACGACCGATTCTATGAATATAACTGGCAATAGTTTGAGGGAAATCGTAATTGATAACCAAGTTGACACCTTTAAAATCCAAACCACGTGCCATTAATTCTGTTGCAATCAACACCCAAATCTTACCAACGCGGAATTGATCAATAATATTGTCACGTTGAGCCTTTGTTCTATCAGAGTGAATGACTTCCACATTAATACCATCGAAAATCAATTCATGGAATAGTTCTTTAGCACGCTCAATCGACTGGACAAAAATCAACACAGGTGGCTTAATGCCCTTTTGAACTAACTGACGTAACGCGATCATTTTGCCTGCTTCTGTACCTGTATATAATAACTCTTGCTTAATTGTATCGGTAGCAGCATTTCTATTATTAAGCGCAGATCAGTATATTATAAATCTCTCTTATATTCACTTACTTGGCACCAATCACAATACGAATAGGGTTCTTCATGACAGTGTTTGCAAGCCCTTCAACATGAGAAGAGAAAGTGGCACTGAATAAAGATTTCTGAATAGTGCTTGATGAACATGCAGCGAAAATCTCGTCAGTCTGTTCTAAAAATCCTTGATCTAACAATTTATCCGCTTCATCAAGCACCAAGTGTCTCACTGCCGATAAGTCTACTTCTTTCTCTTTAATTGCATACACTAATCTTAAAGGCGTAGTAATGAGAATATCTATATACAAACAATTAAGTAACCCACTCTCACTGACTTTTTTAAAAAAAAAAAAAAAACTTACCAAACTTTTGTTTAGATTCAGGTGCCTGAGATTTATCAGCAGCAGTTGCCTTTGTTAATACATTGATTCTAAGCTTAGTGCCTTGACTCAAGTGATTCGCCTCACGAGCAATTTGTTGTACTAGTTCTCTTGTTGGCGCAATAATCAAAGCTCTATAACTCGTCTTTTTTTCTGGTTTTTTCAAATCTTGTAAGATAGGCAATAAATAAGCCATTGTTTTACCGGAACCAGTAGGTGCACAAGACATCACATCACGGCCTTTCAGCATAATAGGAATAGATTGCATTTGAACAGGTGTAGGTGTATTGTATTTAGCTGTTTTTAGGTTATCGTAAAGTACAGGATTGAGGTTGTATGCTGGTGAAGCAAGATCTTCAAATGTTCGGAAAGGATTAGGCACATCGGTACCGTACACTTTAATTCTATTTTCTTTTCTAAATTCTTTGGCTTCCTCGACAGTTTCAAAAACAGTGCTGCTGACCTTTTTGCCTAAAACAGAAGAATGAATACACTGAATAAAAAGTAAAACAATTCAACTCTTTTTTACTCTTTTTCGTCTTTTTGCTCTCTTCAGCTTTCATCTTTTGAGGCTCTTCCTTGTTTTTGACAATGGTATGTGTGTTTTTGAAGAAATCGATTTCGTCAAGCAATTCAGAGCGCACGGTTGAATCAACAGCTGCAGCATTCTTTTGCTTGGACTGTTTTTGGTTGGCTTCTTTTTCTCCTTCAAATAGTCCAATGTCGTTTTGGAATCGTTTTTTATCAAAGCGGGCGCCACCTCCTAATAAATGAAAAAGATCCATGCTTCAATTGTTGTTTGTTCTGCTTGAAATTAAAGAAAAACTTTACAGAAAGTGAATTTTTTGGGCAGAACTAAAAAATATGCTAAGCCACACAATGAATGAAAGAGAAATTAGGTCACACACTCAAACCAGATAATGCAAATCATGTTTTTTAATACAAGTGCCTTAATACTCATATTAGGTGGATTCTTCCAGTAACAGAGAGGCACACAGCTTAAAAGAACAGTTCAATATTGCAGCGCGCGCTCCCTTAAAGACATTGTATGGAATGGAGTCCAAAACAAAAAAGCTTCCCACTCACGCAAGAAAGAAAATGATGGTTCTGTTTCGTTTGGGCAAGCTTAACCTGACACAAGCCCTAATTTCAAAAAACTAGGCGAGGTTTTCAAACACCTTGTCAATTGAGGGTGGAAGCACAGTAAGAAAGTGAAAGGTTGAATTAAAGAGGTCGTTATTATTTATTAAGTGATTTTTATATTAGTACATATGGCGTAAATGCTTTACTTCTTGAAGGGAATAGTTAGAATTATAACGGGAAGCATTTGAGCTCCCATTTGTTGAATGATTAAGGTTATTGGTAAAATTATGTACAGCTCTATTTCTTCCATTTTTGTCGTTGATGATAGCCATCTCCGACGACCCGCCGACTAGTCGGTGCCTTGGCATAACGTGCTCCTCTAATTCTGGTGTAAACACTGAAAAAGTATTTGACGCAATGGACAAGGTCGACGAACAGTCATCTTCGAAACATTCCAACTCCACCGTTTCTTCATGCAGTTTTGCGAACCCACTACTGCTCATACTGTTCAGAAGGGTGGATTCGTCTGCTGTTTCATACCGATGGCTAGTAGGGTAGGATGACTGTGAATGACTTGGGCGATGACATTTTGTTGCTTCTTCAGCTACATGATAGACATCCTCAAACGGATCGGGTATGAATAGGAGATCATCGCTTCGTTTCGTTTTGAAGTCCGGCAGGCCAACTTTTGATCCTCTTGTTGAATGCATACTTGCTCGTAACTGAGCTACTGGCGGAGGTGTAACTTCAATTTCTGATTGTAACGCTTCATTATTGAATCCTGCAAATTTTGAATCCAATGCTTGATTTAGTCGTCTTGCTTCTTCTGCTTCATGATCCGCAAGTTTCATTCTAGGCACAATCACCTCCATCTCCATAGGATCGGATGGTTTATGAACCAATCCATGCAAACGTCTATATCCTTCTGACGTGCGCCACTTGTCATACCTGTACCTGGCATCATTGCTCTGCCACACTGATAGCACCGGAAACCAAATAGCAAATAATGGAATAGCAAACACACAGTATAAGACAAACCAAAAAATGTATCTGAATTGATGTCTCAACACAAGCAGAACCACATTAACAATCCCAAGGCCAATAAAAGAAGCAGCAATAATTCCGTACGCCATTCCGTATTGTCGAATAGTCCGTCCAAAGATACCATAGAGATACACCATAACAGGCATAGTAAAAATCATGTCTAACAATTGCGTGGTGGAAATAAGCCAATACCTAAAGCCCAGCTTGCAGGACACTTGCTGTATTTCAATTTGCGTATGGAAAGCTGCTCGGATACTCCGGCTTTGCATACGTTGCAGCACCCAAAAGTTTGTTGGTAGCATGGCGTATCCTATAGCGTCTGGCTCAAATCCTAGTCGGTGGCCTGGGTGTGATTTCAATAAGATGATAGGTATGATCTTTTCTTCACCTTGTAACAGTACATTTTGCAGATGCATTGTATCACAAGGGGTCGCTGCAATTCCTCTAATGACTGTTGGGTTCACACAACATGGTTTAATTGTTGTTTTCTTTTCATCATAAGCTTCAGTCAATTCCGGTTGTTCTTCTGTCCAAACTTTGTACATAATGAGTCCTCCATTACTACTCATCACTCTTCCTAAAAAAGCTTCAAACGCGAGGCTAGAGAAATAGGTCATGTAAGCAGGAAATATCTGCAGCATCGTTGTCAGATTCTCTTCAGGGTTTGCAGGGCGCACGTGCCCACTGACAGCCAGCATATCACGCTCTTGTTCTAACCGTGAAACAAGTTTTTCTACAATATCATTCTGAACTTGTATATCAGCATCTGTAACCATTAAATACTTGAACTGTCGAGGATGAAATCCCAACACGCCTATATGGTTCAGCAATTCGTACTCCAGTGGTGAAATGAAATGGCGTGATAGATCCATACATCGCTCCAGGAAGCCAAATACCAACACAAGCGAATCGCGTTTACCCCGATTTTCCGATTTGACCACTACCACATAGGGTACACGATTGCGCCCAGACTCATAGTACCCGGAATACACGTGTGCAAAATTGGCGCGGTTCAATAGTGACTGGTATGCCTGCGCAACGGGTTCTTCTGTACCGCTATACCCAAGACATTCCAGCAACAGCGTATGTGTGGGGTTTGTCTCTTTTGCATTCGTAACAACACCATCGCATACAAACAAAAGCAGCTTTCGAGAATCGTCGTATGTTGTACGCGACAATGAATCAAGTGTTTGTTTCAAAATATCAGAGGATTCGGCAAAACAAGGGATCATGAGGATCGTATAGGGCCATTGATGCGCCGGTCTAGGTGAACGGAACAAAAGACGGGAGAGATAGACGAGGTTCATTTTGATAAGAAAGTACATGAATCCAATACCTAGTGTGGCCCATAATGCTGGATTGATACGCCGACAACCTGCAGAAGCGTATGAAGGGACAACACCTTTTTGAAAAAGATGCACGAGACATGTGCGATAGAGCGAAGGGTTTTCAGTCACATTACCATTAAAATAATCAGAAATGTCTTTGCCGAGATTAAGGTAGAGGAAGAGTGTGAGATCGAGAGGAAGAAACATACGGTCTTGCATGATGGCTCGCGAGCTGAGTGTAGATGAAATACGCACCATTTTAGTGACTCCCTTCAAGTAATAGGTGACATCAAGCACGTAGCCGTCGAGGATCACGTATGCTTCTTTGGTGAAATTTTGAGGTGTGGGTAGACTTTTGTAGAACTTGGAAATATAATAGGGATTAAGTTCTATTTCTATTACAGTATTAGTCTTTTGTTTATTGTAAAAATCAATTGAATTACCTCCTTTGATAGGTAATGAGTCCAATTGAGATGCGTGGTCGCTTCCATAAAAGCAAGGTGCTCCTGATACATTTCGCTGATTTGGCAAAGGGCATGATTTCAGCGTATTTGTCGCTGCATCCACAGTGTAACCTGGATCTGTACGCAAAAGGTAGCTTAGCCATGAGTCTGCTTGTGCAGATTTGTTTTGAGAATAAATACATTCATTCAAAATGTTGTCGGAGTAGGCCTGATCTGATGAACTACGACTCAACATCATGAATTTTGGAAAGTTGGCTGATAGATCAAAATGTGGATATTTGTTGACAAAATCCACCATAGGCAGCTGCTTATCTTCATTTCGCCAATTGACAACTTTTCCATTGATTACGCTTAATTTAGAGCTGTTTGAACAGATTTGAGCATATGGATAAGTCTTTTCAGGTTCACAAAATAAGCAAGATATAAACTCCAACCAAAAACAAAAAAATCCTGCTGAAAATAAATAAAGAGCGAGTAATGCTACTTTTTCTCTCCAAGCGATTCGAGAAGCTATGTGTGAAGGAACAGGTGAATTTTCAAGACATGACAGAAAGTGTGTGTGTGTTTTTTTTTTTTTTTTTATTTTACATGAAGTTTTTAATCCTCCCACATGAATGAGTAGGAAATTGGGTATAAAGAATGTTAAACTTCGAGCAAATGTGATCCAAACAAGTCGCCTGCAAGTTATATGACGTCGCCTATATGAGTAGTTTTCAGTACCCATTAAACAAAAATATCAACTTCACCATAATAAGAAAAGAAAAAGAGAAAAGTGGTTTAATATATAGGCGGGTAAAAGAAGTGTAAGTTGTAACACCATGATCTTAGTCAATGATGAGAAATTGGCTCCTGTGACATATCTGGGAGATATCTATATAGTTGCTGGTTCAACCGGGTATTTCACCAGTACCAAATTGGTACGCTGGTAAATATTTTGACAACCTGCAATTATACTTCTACCCTTTTAAAGAACATGTATACATACTTGTTGAAATTACGTGCACTTCTTCCAAGTGGTGAAAATACCAAGCCATTGTCAGAAACAGCACTGCTGAAGCCAATTAGAGCCAGACTGTAAGCCTCGCTCTATACTTTATTTCTTGCATTTGGCCTCAAGTATACACATTACTGCACCTTTAATTCTTTCTTTTCGATTCAAAACAAAAACTGCAAAGTGAGAGCAGTTCCTTCGAATTTTAGGGGCAATGAACTCCTTGACAAAAAAAAAATTTTTTTAGAACATATCTTTGCTTGGAAGGAATCTATTATGTGGAATTTCAAACAATCGTGAGTAGAAAAGAGTGCACCTTGACAACATCTATCGAACGTCCTTGATGCTGATTGAGGCGCTTAACTTTCAAAATCACGCCTTAAATCAGAAGCTGATTGGAGCTTCCCCTCCGCCGAGAAATTCTCAAAAAAAAAAAAAAAAAAAAATCAAGTGATTGAGATAATAACAATATGATGAATAGTGTTGTATTTTTTTATTGCCAGAATCTACAATGCTTCTTATCCAATAAAGACATATGTTCTTTATCGTATTTTCTCTTTTGACAAGTTCTAACAGGTGAAGGTGTTTGAGCGGGAGATGATGAAATTGAGCTTGGTAAAGACAAAGTTAAAGAAGGGACAGGTGACGCAATATGATTAAATGAAGGTAATTCGTTAAAAGAGTAAACAGGTGAAGGTGGGTATGAACGAGGGGCAAATGATAAAAGTGAAATATCGTGTAAAGAAGTTGGTAATCTGTGCATTTTGTTTGTTGTTTTTTCATGTAAAAGCTGATGCCAGTGGTCAAAAACAGACTGATCAATATAAAGTCTATAATCTAGTAGACTTAAAAAGTACTGTTCTGCTGTATTTATTTCTGATACGCTGAGTCCTGCTATCTTTGCCCAAGCTGAATTACGATATGTTTTGTCTTGCACAAATTTGCTTGCAACTACAAGACTTGCTAAAAACATTCGTCTTCCACAATTAACATACGCTTTGTGTTGCCAACTTTTCATTTGACTATTGTTCCTTAAAGCTGGTTGTGCACGAAATAAGTAAAACAAAGCTGTTTGTAGTGTTGAATATGTAATACGTGATCTCTTTAATACTTCTTGTATAAAAGTTCGCAAAGGTACGACCGGCGTAACTTGGGACTCTTTTACTGTTAAAAAAGACCAGATTGTTTCAATGACAATGACGTTGATATCTAATATAAAGTGTTAAGATTATATAATATTTGCATAACATTCTATCTTTACCAACAAGAGCTTCAACATAAGCCATTCTTTTAGAATTTAAGTGCTCTTCATTAAGCTGTTTTCTTTGATATTTTCTGTGCACTTCATTTATATAATTCATTATTTCAATTGATAAAAAGGAAAAAAAGAAAAAAAAAAAAAAAAAAAAAAACTGGGGTTTAAATTACTTGGAGGAGGGGCTCAAAATTATAGCAGCAGCTGTGTAAGAAACGTGCAATTTTGCGCGTGGTGCTAGCCTCAACAAAAAAATATGCTTATGATGTAGTTACCACGTGTAATGTACTTTTTTTATTTTAAATTTTAAATTTGATCTCTTACTTGATGAAAAAGGTAGGTTTTGAATCTTCGATAGGGCGGTTTAGTCATAGCGGGATCGTCGTCCTGGTGAGCGAGAACGAGAACGGTAATCGCGTCGTGATCTTCTGCTATAACGATCTATTTCACCTGAAAAATCGTCTTCAGCATCGCGTCTATCACGGCTGCGATGTCTAGACTCGTTTCTATAACCACCACTACGGTCTGAATAACGGCGATAATCTCTGTGTCTACCTCCATCTCGACGGTCGGGATAATCGTATCGTTGACGTGAGTATGACTGGTGGCTTCTATGGTCTTGGTTATTTTGAGCTTGTTGACGTTTTTGCTATTTTGATGAAAGAAAAAAACGGTTATTCTAGAGTTACAATCAGTTTTATCATAAATTCTACTTACTCTCAACTCTTCAATAGTATCACGAATTTTTAAATAACCTTGATGTTGTTTACCTTTGTAATGTGCTTCTAATCTATCAGAAGAGTCATGAGTAACTAAAAAGGCACCACAAACATCGCATACCTATATAAACAAAAAGGTTAGCGACTTCTTCCTTGACAAGTTTACCGAGGAATTTTACCTCCATGCGTTTGTCATTTTTGCCGGAGGCATTCTACTTTCTGTTAATAAAAATGTACTTTTGAAACAAATGAAAACACTTGGCAATTGCTTACCTCCTTTAAATCAGCCAACTCAGCTTGAAGCTTATCAACTTCAGCTTGCAAATCAGTTGCTTCTTGAACACGGCCCTCTTCACCAGCTTCTTCGATAGATTGTAACAACTCTTTAATCTTGACTTCCAACAAGACCATTCTTTCTTCTCTTTCTTCTTTACGGGCTTCTGCAACCTAATAGCTCATTAGTATCTTAAGGAGGTTTGCTTTGACTTGAACTTACTTTATCGTCTGCGGCTTGAGTAGTTAATCTACCATTACCATGACGAATCTTACGAGCAAGATCTGCAACAAGTTTGTTAAGATAAACGAAAAAGTCATCTTCATAAGGGTAATTGTATTTATCAGGTGATTTTTGGTATTTATCTCTTAAACGATCATTATGGATTTTATCACAGGCGCCTAATTATACATTAATACTTTTTTTTTTTAATTCCTTCAATGTGTTGCTAAATCATCTTACCAAGATCGGATTTAGTATTTGTGAATAAACGAGAAGGGCAGAAAGCAACAAGGTAATGTTTGCAGACCTATTGTTAATATGAGTAAAGTTATCCACGAGCAGACCTTCAAATCAAAAAAAAAAAAAAAAAACTTACGCTATCATCCCAGAAATCTTTATTGTCAACATCTACATATTGAGACATTAACTCTTCTAACATTGCCTTTTGGTAATCTTATAATAGCAAGTATTCATTAGTTAAATTGTTTAAATCAAGACCTACATTAATTATTACCCATTTTGAATAAAACAACTAATGAAAAGAAAAAAAAAAGGAAAAACGCAACTTGGCCACATTTTTTTATTTTTTTGATAGCCAACAAAAATTTTATCCGGTGATGTAATACTAAAGGGCAGCAACATTAATTTAAATGATGCTGAGACTATACAAGAGCCATTGGTTTGATTTTAAACTCTTTTATTATATTTGGTCAATACTGTTTAGATTTATAGTCATGGCAGTAGTAGGCACTACTGACTGTGCATACAGAATATCTAGCTTGGAGGTATATTACTATTGTATATAGGTAGGGGAAATACCAATTAATACCGGTGAGTGCTGTTACCGAAATGTCAATAATAATTGGTTCCTGTTACTTTTCTTTAAAAAAAATCAATGCTAAGAAGCTAAATGCTTTGAAGGCAGAGCTGACTCTATGCTCAACAGTGGACAAAGTTAAAATAAAACAAGGTCGTCAAATATGGTTTTATATCGATGACCCTAAATACTGACGAAGATGATATTAAACTGACAGCCTGTTATTCAGTAGTTGAAGACAGCTTAAGTTTTCAGCAAAATTTGCCTCAGTATTTGAACATCATATATACATGACATTAGGTACTGTCCTTATAGACAAGTATTTGCTATATTTTCGAAACACATAGTCTAAAGTGTGATTTCATACGCTTCTTCCATGATACGACAATAGTACTAAAGAAGGACTTTTAAAGGAACCACAATGATCTACCGTGAAGCTTGATGTCGCTTAAGAGATACATTAGAGCAGTTAAATAAAGATGTATGAGAGTATATATAGTATATACGTTCTAGGTCTGTTAGCATAAAGAGCTATAATAGAAGGTCATACCAGGGGTCGAATAAGTACGCAGGCAAATTTGTTAACCCAGGCCTTATTTTCTTTACCCCAGCTTCTGCGAATATCTTTTTCGTACATATTTGTACGCTTCTACCACCTCTAAACTCATACAAATAGGATATAGGAAATTGCTTGTCATTGCTAGAAAGAAAGCAAGAAAAGCGACACTGTATATGTGCTCTTATGCCTCAAAGATATAACGTAGAAAATATACAACTGTAAAAAATGAAAGAAATTAACAATGCCAAAGAACATTAATATAAACCTTTATAATGAAATAACTAATCCAAGCTCTTTGAAAGTTAAAAAATATACCATCGTACTAGCAGTTTGAATTTGGAAGAAAAGTATGTACATAGTTGATAGCCCATGCTTTTTGTTTTGACGCTGGGTAGTAGTGAAAAAAACTTTAAACCTACAGGTTTCTTTAGCAGCTTTGGTACTATTATCGAAATATTTAAACTGGCTGTACCATTAATCAACAACAAAGAATCTTTTATGTAGGCTTGACTATTCTTTGGATACAAGATATTCATTTTATATATTCGACTACAAACCTCAAGATCTACCATGTTAATTAGTAAGCCAAAATATTCTATTGCTAATAAGATGGATTGATTATTTATGAATGTTTTTTCAAATATGTCTAACTAATCTATGAACTAATAGGCGAAACAAATACCTTGCCTACTAATGCTCTCCTGTATAATATATTCATTGTCCTTTGCAAGTAACTTGCCCTGTTTGTATTCATCTCACTAAGGAAGTCAGCATATTCAACTATATGGCATCCTTCTTTCTTCAATTGCTTTATATTCAATAGTTGATGCTTTAGTAGTATTTGAATTGCGTTCTTTGCCGCAGTGTATATAATAACAAGCAGCAAATTCTTTTCATTTTTGGGATTTAATTACCAAATCCACGCGTTCATTATATGTACACGGCAAAAGTAAAAGATATTTTATCACCGAAGAGTTTTGTATTATAACTCTCTCTTCTTAGTAAGCCTCTTTTTCGAATGACCAGCTTGCAAAAAAATACAATATAAAACTGTTATTTATGAATAATAATCAGGTTTTCCTATGTATAAATGGTAAGAAATAAAATCTATCGCCACAAAAATACTTACATATACCATGCAGTAATAGCTGTAGTTAGACAGATGAACATTTACATTTAGTTACGTATGAAAAAAATTCCCGTTTTCAAAAATGCAACCAAAAGTATACCTTGCAGTTTTATCGTCTCAACAAAAAAAAAAAAAAAAAGATTGATCCCCGCCATTAAAGCTTTTTATGCAGTACCGTATTGGTTGTCTTATATATATATGGTAGTATATTTTCTTATGTGCTAATATCAAATTCTATCAGACGTCCATAATCCTAGTAACTAGTTTATTTTTGCAACAATTTTACTGCTTAATATGCGCGAAAAGAATAATGCCTTTAGTATTGACACGAGTAAAGATCTGCTTCTCGATTTGAACGCAGTTTTTTTTATGGGCAATGTAGTCTACTGTAGTGCTTATAGAATCTTGTGATTGAAAATAAAAGCCTTTTTTAACAAACAATTCACGATCAACTATTCGTTTGCTCAACTAAAACAAACAACAATATACGTTACTCTTCAAAAGATATACATGCTATGTAGAGTTGAAAAGAAGAATTTTAAGAAGTTTGTATGCATGATAAGGATAGCAAGAAGTAACAAAACGCCCTAATAAGAGTTTAAAATAGTGCGCTGCATTGCTGTTATAGTTATCTTAAAGCTTCCTATAGAGTCCAGCTGGGTCTATCGCATAGAGTTAAATAGAACGATGTGCTTTGTAAATTGCGTATAATAGAAAAAAGAGCGCACAATCATTGAGAGTAAGCTTATACTTTTCCTGCAGAGTTTTCATTGGCATTTGCATATTCGTATAATATTAGATGAAACTGTTGAATTAGCCAGACAACAACGACACTTTTGGGTGAATTAATTATTGTTTCGTGAAACTAGCATTAATCGGATATAACGTACTTAAGGCAAACCGGAATTGAGGGCTTGCACCGTATGTACATGCATTTATATTTGTTACTAAAAATTTGTTGGGCTGAATTACATGAACGATAAAAGAATCCAGTTGTAGTATTGCAGTGCATTTGCAATACCAAGAAGACAAAATGCTGCATCTCATACCACTCTATAAAAGACCCAAGAGATTAATTACAATGTAATCTTCTCGCATTATTAGTTTTGGACAGAATCCTTTGTTTATCTAATTTATGTATTTGAGCTTATGCGCTCTTACTCGGAAATTTTCTGGTGGGGCAGAAAGTATTCCCTAGTATTTATAATAATGGAGCCCAGCTATTTTGTGCAGCCAGTCTATCGTCATAGAGCTCATTTGAAGTTAGTTTGAATTACCTGTGGCCCAAGAGCTAATTCATAAAAAGAACAACAGAAGCAAAACCTTTTTGAATTAAAGTTTTTTCTCCGAACGAAGTGAGTATACAAAATTACACTTATTAATACAAACATTAGGTACATGCATTCACTGATACCACATAAAAAAAAAAGAAAAAAAAAAGAGAAAGGGGGACGGCGTCTTAAACAGGAAGCACAGCGTCAATTACAATATATGCACATATATCGTTTATCAGATAAAGAAATAGTCATGCTTTCATCCAAATTCGGTTTTGAGTTGCAGATTTAGTATGATAAGTCAGTTGTGATACACTCTCAAACCGTACTTTTTTTTCTAGACTTACAACTAACAACAACTACTATGTATATATATATATATATATATATATATAAATCCGGCTTTTGAGCGGCATTTAGTTGATACTGTTAGAATTAAACAGATACTACGCAGTCTTAGAATTCAAACGGGCGTTTTCCCGAAGGTTCATGGGGCCTTCCTTACTATTTTGAATAGTATGTATGTACAAAGTCCGAGGATTCAAAGTATTTTCTGCCTGTCAAAGAATCGAGTTATTGGATATTAATGATATAATGTACCATCGTCTGTAAGAAAAGAGTTAAAGTTAAAAATAGAGTGTGGTGCAACACAGAACCTTATTTACCATGGATTTGTGAAGCGAGAGCAGAATGCATCGATATTCTTGAACAGAGCTTCAGTACTTGTATGTGGCTTTGTTATATCTTTCGCAATTCCAACTAAACTGGTCAATTGTACAGATCATTATTGTATATATACGCGAAATATCATGCCCTCTTCAGGCATAACATTAGTCCTACACAATACAATAAGAGCTTACAAGTTTGACAAACTAAGTATTAAAGCTTTCAATGCTCATGGCAATCTCTCGCGTTTTTTTGTTTTTTTTGTTTTTTGTTTACAGACTGGATTACTGCTTATTAATACAACCAAAGCATTCAAGATAATCTTATGTCTCTTCGTTGTCATGGACACCAATAATTTTCACATTGGAGGTCAATGACTTTCTCGTTCCAAATACTCCTGTAGCCCACTCGTTGAATCTGACAAAGAATATAACTGAAGCAATTATAGATTCAACACTTCAAAAACTGTAAAGATGTAGTTTGAATTTAATTGGTTAAAGGTTCTTTTTAACTTTAAGAAATGTGCCACTAAGTTCAACGATTTGAGATTGGAAGCACCACTCTATTTGACGTAATAAAAGGTATAATATATATATATACTCAACTGACCCTTTAATGAGTTACACGCAATTAACATGCGGTGCTGCTTCTCTTGGGTTCTAGATTCTTATACTTGCTATTTATTTATACACCATGATGTAAAAATGCATGGGGAGGTGTTTCATTATGAAACTTGTTGCTATGAATTGTATTTTATTAAAATTGTTAAGTAAAATAAACACTGGGCATCATGGGAATAGCACTTCACGTGATGTAAGAAGGATGTATACATATATATATATATATATATATACAGTATATTATATTTACAAAAAGGAGGGAAGAGGCAAAAACAAAAAGAAGGATTAATTATTACTAGAGGAAATAAAATGGTGTTCGTTTGATTTTGTAGAAATTAGAGTTGAAACTGTATCATTAAGCAAGGAGGAGAAGCCTGCTGTTCTAGAATCTTTTTGTTCCAGTAAAAGAATTGCCCTTGAAAGATCTAAAAAGATTTCCATTTGAAATTCAATGTCTTCTTCTACTGTATGCCGAGGTTTCTTTTTGACATGATGGTCTTTCTTTTGACTTGAGCCAAATAAAGAGTGTATAATGCGTTGCCTAGTAATAATTTCCAAGTCGCTTACTGATATTAAGTCTGCTTGAACTAATGTTCCTATCAGCCGGACGAGAATTCTCACATTTAGCCGTAGTTGATGATGATGCTGTTCTTGTACTGCGGTTTTTGGTAAAACAGCAAGACTTGTAGTGTGTCTATATTGAATTGCCATGCTGTCCATATGTCGATTTAAATGTGTGAGTAATAAGCGATGATATATTTCTGTAGTAGGTTCTGTCTCAAACAATCCTAATAGAGTTGAGTGGAAAGTAGTTAAGAATGTACTGATGAGCTTTCCCATTTTTGTTGGATAGAATTCTGACATGAGCACTTGTTTGTTTTTGACATTATTATTGATAATAGCAGCGTGTTTTGGTACTGTATCTAATAATGTATCTAGCATAACATGGTCTATAGCCATGCCTAATGTTTTATCCAAGTAAAAGTCGAGACAATATTCCCAATTTTTAGAGGGCGATTTATCGTAAATTTCCACAGCTAATCGATTACAGACACTTTGAATTGCTGAATGGTCCAGGGAACTGTTCTGCTGGTAACCATGTCTACTGACATAGGCAAGTGCAGCGTATATAATACGATCAAAAATGCTTAGTTGCTTTTTAGACAAGTCTATCTGATATCGGTGACATATTAATTTATAGGCTATTTTTTTACAATAGCGCGAACATGTTGCTAAATACCAAAGGTCTGCAAAAGTTGTATATTCTGATATTCTTAATAATAATTCAGGCGGTAAATGTAATAAACTTTCTTTCATTATAAATACATATTTTTACAATAAAGAAAAAAAAAAAAAAATAAAAGGAAAGAGAGAAAAGGAACGACGATCATTCTTTTTATACGAAAAAAAAAAAAAAAAAAAAAATGAAATCGAGACCCTACGATTTGTTCTAGGTTAATTTTGACATTCAAAAATAAAAAAAAAAATTTTTTTTTCTTGGGAGAGTCCAGAACACACCATAAAAGAGGAGCAGCTTTGTAATAAAATAAAAAATGTTGCCGTTCTCCTTTTCTTTACAAGCTTCTAAACCTTTTTTTTTTTTAAAAGAAAGGACACTTTTTTTGAACTGTGGTACGAAGCAAGTCCAATATTTGGAAATTTCTGGAGAAAAAAAAAGATGAGAGGACTTCTTTTTTTTGCTGATCCTCCCAGACATCTGTTTTTTTTATCAGTGTAACGATGATGGTAAAGATTTTATTAAGCGCAATACAATAATTAACAAATTTCTACATAAACCAAGTTAAAGACTAATAAGCCGAAATAACAAAAGGAGAGTCACTTACCAAAATACATGCGCCCATAAGATGTCGGTGATGGTACGCAAGTAGGCGTATTCTGTACACTTGATTGGATGTCTAATTCCATAATATTTACCAAGGTACGAGCCAGCTCAAAATCGTAAATATAAGTAATTGAAGACTTGGATATATCTAGTGAGCGCAAAAGACCCAGTTTACCAATTTCGTAGTAATGGTCATGATATGTCATGAGTTTCTTGTACACTACATTAGAGAATAAAAACGAAACAAGTGGAATATGACAATTTTCTTTGACCTGAATCATCTGCTCGATCAAGTCACTAATACGATGTGCTGCCCCCACTATTGTCTCTAAGCTTTGTATCGATAATTCTGTTCTAGGCGTATCATACATGGGCACAAAAGGCTCATACAATAAAATTTGATTGATATAATAATGAATTTGAACAAGCTGTACACAATATCTTGCAAATGGTTGAATGTTTGTTTTAAAAGGTTCGTTCTCGTTTTTTACTGTCAATGTTGATGACAAACTACTGTAGCTTTGGTCCGTTTTCCATTCAGTGGGTAAACTATCACAAAACGCACCTAATTGTTTTTGCATCTCTATCAGTGTTTCTGGTAAACGCTCTTCTTCATCGTGGTTAGAAAGCACAGCCATCGTCTGATCTCTCAGTACTTGCAACTGAATCAAATAGACCCATGAGTTCCATACATAATGCTCCACTTTGTCTTCCCCTCCTTGTGTTACTTTAGGCATCGTTTCAAGAGGAGGCTTGCATTGCGAAAGACCACCTGCATTTGCACTATCTGCGCCTTTAAGCGTACGGTACCATACATTATAATAATAAATACACCAAATCAGCATCGACTCCTCTTTTGTCAGTGCGCGTTGGGTACTGTAAAGTCCGAGATCCGATGCCATCGAATATGCAATCCATTCATAAAAATAAATAACTCCAGGATACCCATTTTGATAATGACAATAGGATAAAAGAAATGCCGCTTGACAATGATCGAAAGAAGGCTCGTCAAAGCATTCCGAAAGTAGCTCACGACCCCTTAAACAATACGCCACAGAAAGTGCCTTGCCCATGTTATATTGCGGACAGTCACTTATAGGACGCTTGCCCCATATATGTAACTGAAACGCATTTCTCGCAGCCATGGCGCAAATGGCGTAAATCAATACTTTTGATGGTCGCTTTGTCCTATCTGGGTGTTGGTAACGCGCTAGAAATTCTGTAGTGTCAAGGATGGGAATACGAATAGAAGAGCAGCAGGGTGTACGACAATACAAGTCGATCAAATTATCCGTAAGTTCGTCAGTAATATCAATAGGATAGTTTTGCGGTAAAACATGTGTAGAGCTGGCCCATAAATTCCAAACCGCAAAACTAGAAGCATTTTCGTCAAAGTCGTCATCTAGTAAGTGCACTCCTTTTTCTTTCTTTTGTTGAAATAATGACGAAAATGTTGACTTTATGTCCTTGTTATTCATATTATTTGAATTACTAATGGATATGAATTGCTTGAACTGGTCAACCAAAGTGAACAAGCCGTTGTAAGAGTTCACATTACTCTCTATGGAAAGTCCTCTTTTAGTGGTTGTGATCTTAAAGGTTGTTGGTTGTTTTATTTTTGCATTGTTGGCAGCAAAGATTCGTGCTCTCAGCGCATAATCTCTTGCCTTTTTATCTAATGATTCTTGCCAGTAGTCTATAACCTTATTCATTGTAATCAAAACTTGAGAGACATGATTTGCTTTTGGTTCTGTTTCTTTATATTCACATTCAAAGTTGTTTGCTAAACATCGGGTGCATTTAGGAAGTAACAGGTCGCAATGTTGTAAATCTTTATGACATTTCACACAGGGGTACACTGAAAAACTCGCGGTTGAGGAAACCTTTCTACTCCTCAGCCTTCTTTTAGATTGTGGTTCTTTTGTGAGTATCTCCTTGTCGAAATGTACAGGTGAAGTAATGATTTCTGGGTATGGCAAAGCAACGCAATCTTTTACAGGTTGAATGAGATCACTAGCTTTAAGTTTGTCGTTAAACTGCTTAATTCGATCGTCTAAAGTCTCTGTTACTTGTTGTAGTTTTTTAAGACTAGGTGCTGCCTCAGGATAAACACAACTAATCCCTCGTCGGTGACAGCGGGAACAAACCGGTTTCTTTCTGTCACAAGCATGTCTTTTAAACTGTTAGTTCTTTGCTTTATTTTTTTAATAGTATTACCATTTTACCTAAATCCTCTACAACGAAAGCAAGCAGCACCAAAGTTCTCATGTTTGTCATTTTCGTTTGCATTAGATGGTTGAGACATGATGTAATAAAGAATAACCTTAGAAGAAAATTAACCAAACCAACAGACCAGGTTTTCATCTGCAGCTGCTGGTTTCAAAAAAAAAAAAAAAAAAAGAAATTGTTATTTGGTAGAAATGTGCCTGAAAAAGGCTAGCATGCAAGCTTTTTATGGGAGGCATATGAAAGCATCAAACAAAAACCGTTGCGATGCTAAATAATTGAAATATATTTTTTTAAGGAATGATGACTGTTATTCACTTGTTAGGTACAGCATTGTCATTGTTGTCTTTACAGATTAGTAGGTGCGCGACACAGTGCGATCTTTTCCTCAAAACTTGCTGCTGAACTCCCAAAAACCATTAAAGTTTCCTCTTTCCAAATTACATGAAAAAAATTCTTAAAGTGCGCAGAGGTTTTTTGAAGCAAGGTAATATAACATCACTCAGCAGCAAGGCAGTTTCCATAGTGATAAAACTAGGCCACCATTTGATTTATTAAGAAAAATTGACAATAGGAAAAAAAAAATTGCACCGTACAAGATCTAAATGAGTAAATAACGCAAAGCACTCAATGTTGTGAAGATACTTGGTAAGCTTGTAAAACTAAACCTCTGCTGATTACAAATTGCAAAAACATGAAATTTACCCGGTTAAAGGCAAAAAAAAAAAAAGAGGGGTTTAGGCGAAATCAGGATAAAAACATTAACTTTATATCTTCTCAATTTACATTATAATACACTGTGCAACTTCTTTCACCATCGTACTTTGAATAGTAAAGCCATATATGAACCATTTGTATACTTGCGACTGAAAAATAGTATCAAAACATTTATACTGGATCTCTACATAAATCCTTCAAAAGTCATTAATAGAGTAGCATGCACTTGTTAACCACAAATTTCAACTTTGAAATGTCTGTCACATTGTTACACGCGCTGTTGATGGGTTTATATTTAACAAACAATAACAATTTGTAAACATGTATGCTTTTATGAAATAAAGTCTCTATAGTATTAAAGAGAGCATAAGCGAAACCAATGTTTCATGCACTTCATTTGTTGATTTGACCAGAAACGGAAAAACAATCTTTAATCAACTCGCATTAAGTAATGGCCTTAAATTTACAATTGCAGTTCGCAGTAATGAGTCAAGCTGTCAGGATCAACATTACAATAGCATAACCATAGCAACTAGTTGTTAATGAAGGTAATAAAGCGTGCAAACACAATTCTCTTTTGAGTGTCAAGATGATGTACCTTGCATAATGATTGTGCAATCGTTTGTGATCCAAGAAATGAGATGGGTGCACATGGAGTAACATAACCAAGAAAGATGTTTGGTGCGTTTCAAGGCCCACTTGTATGACAGGGTGATAGTGTATTATATACATATCAAAAGCCTTTTAAGAAGGTGCTATTCAAATTACTGCAAAGCCTTTAAATGTCGCGTCACAATAAAGCAAATAGTCGCCTATAGACTTTAAATTATTACATAACATATAGATAGAGCCGTCCCCTTATTCAAATGGAAGGGCGTTTCCGGTGTGTAACATCTTACAAAAAAAAAAGGCGGACAGTAATGTAGTGGAAATGAAGGTCCTTTTTAATGAATTATTATGTTTAAAGGAGGTGCTGGTGGTGTTAACAATTCGGGAATCTAAAAAGACATAAAAGTAAAAAACCAATTATCATTAATCTTTAGACTTTAATATTGCATGTTACTTTACTTTGCCTTTTTCACACAAAACGGGATTTTTTTTTCTTTTTCCTTTTTCTTCTTCTCTTTATAACAAAGTCGCACATAGAAAACACAAGTTGAGGAATGGAAGATTTACATTCTTCGTTAGCGATTGCTGCAGATCAATACGATAATGGGCAAATAAAAGTAAAAATAGGAACATATGTCAATATTTTTGTGTCTAACTTAGTTATGCAGGATGCTTATAACACTTTTCTGGCCTTAGCACAACAATCGATGAGACCTTTGTTTGACGTAAAATTTGTTCATTGTTGTTAGTAAACTGTATACGTCACTAGTATTTCGAATTAACATATCAATGAAAAATAGCAATTGTTTCAAAACCAAATAATTCAGATACGCTATTAACAATACTACATTCATGTGTCGACTACATTGAGAAAATCATGGATACGCACTCTTTGGCTTCAAACACAATCACAAAAATGGCCCCTCCTCCTTTACCTCCAAAACCGTCTAATGTCAGCAAGCCGGTCTTGCCTCCAAAACCAATCAGACCTACAAAAAGAAATGCTTCTTTGCCACCACACTTATCTATAAAAAATACTATTGATTCTTCTTTAGTAAAAGGTAAAATTCCAACATTTGTGATTCTCCATTATCTAATTTTTTTTCTAGATAAAGTTGAACAGATAAATCACGAGGAAGTACCAGATGGCGAAGTTGACGCCTCAGAATTAGTACCTGCACAAACAAACAATAACGATAGTCTTACACCTATCCACCCTCCTGGAACACCTGGAACACCTGGCCATATTCCCAACATACCTATACCCCCTCTCCTCAAAACACACCGGGTATTACAAGCAAAACTGGACGAGCTAGAATCTGCTTTGAAAGACTTCCGTCGACGAAAAGCAGAGCTTGAGCCCGATCAATTATCTCTCAAACAAGATTTAGACGAAGCAATTGAAAAATATACCCCTTATATCGCTGAAGCAAAGTTGACACTGAATCGCGTTCGCACCATGTACATGAGTGCTGCTACCATACCATCTATTCTTCATTTTCAACCAGGAATGGTTGCTTATCAATTAACACGAATTGAATCTGCTATCTTTTTAGCGATTCCTTCCCATGCTTTACTTTCTCACACACCAAAAACCCCTCACCCGCGTATCGTAGCTTCGTCTGATTTTTTCAATTACGTGACACGTATGATTGAACACTCCGTTCTTCTACCTCAAGAAGCATCTGCTCGAGCACAACATATACACCATTGGATAAAAATTGCATGCAAATGTTACGACTTGAACAATTATCAAACTTTAAAAGCTATCATTTCTGCACTGGCAACACCTCCCGTGCAGCGTCTTAAACGAACATGGGCATATATTCCAAAAAAGAGTTTATCTCGTTTCGATACAATGACTGAACTTATGTCGGAAGCGAATAATTATGGGAAATATCGTGAACACATGGGGATTGTATCGACTTCTGTACTCAATGGCAAAAGTGTTAGTTTGATTCAATCTGAGCATTATAAGCGACCTACTGTGCCTTTCTTGGGCACATTCATACACGACATGACATACTTATTGGCCGCTGTAAAACAGCCACAAAACGACCCACGCATTCATAAATTACTAGAAACCTTGATCAATTTCCAAGCAACACCTAGGTATGAACGCAAACCCAATGCTACTATTGCGAAAATCATACACAAGACACAAAACCAAGTACGACCAGCATTATCACAAGCCATTTATCGAAGCAAGTCTAGTTTTGGAAAATTGGGAGGTGCAATGGGTTTTGGTGGCACAGAAAATAGCACAAATGACTTACCTCACATGGATGATTTCGATGCAGAAGAACAGCACAGCCTTGCCATGCAATATTTGTTAATGCGATCATGGGTAAATCAAAATACAGTTGATGAACTAAGTCTATTACGAGAGCCTCCCGTTCAAAGTAATATAAGTCGAAGTAATAGCAGTAACTACTCACTTATGAGCAACACAAGCTCGTTCATGCGACTCTCAAGTCCAGCAACAACAAGCAGTACTCTTACCCTAGCCTCATCACTTGATAGTCGACCAGCAAGTCTTGATGACGCCAAATATCATCATTTCGAAGACGAAGAAACGTACCGCGATTGGAACGATTCTAACATCTTGTACAACAAAAAAAGTAAGCTATATCCAAAACTATTATCATTTGCTATAGTCCTCACCTATTTTTTTTTTCTTTTTTTTTACTTATAGCTGAAGCACCCTTAATACCACCAAGACCTATCCCTCAAAGTCGTTAAAAATCCCTTTTTTAATAAAGTGTTTCTTTTAAAAGAAAATATGGTTTATTTATTTAAATACAAAATAAGAAATATACAAAATGAGTTTAGAAACCAGTCATAGCAACGAGGGCAGCAGGAACAGCCATTAAGAGACCAGAAACGATGTTGCGAGTGGCACCGGAAGTATCAGAAGAGGAGCTACCACTTGGAGTGCTACTACCAGCAGAACCCATAATATTAGTAGCAGTAGTGCCAGCACCACTACCAGCAGACTTCACACCACTAGCAGCAGATGTAGCAGCACCACCAGCAGCAGATGTAACAGAGGCACCACCGGCACCGACAGCAGAGGTAGCAGAAGCAACAATACTAGAAGTAGCGGAAGCGATGTTTGAAGCTATAGCTGATGTAGCTGAACTGACAGCAGAAGCTGCTTGGCGTTTAGCAAATTGGTTGGTAGAGTCGCTTGGAACGCCAGAAGGGACACCTGAAGGGACGCAGCTACTAGGAGCAGAGCCAGAAGCAGATCCAGATACGGAAGGAAGACAGCTGTTAGTAGCATTGTCACCGCCATCTTGTTCACCGTTAGATTGATCATCAGTAGTTTGGCCGTCGCCTGTTTGACCTTGTTCAGTTTGGTCTTGTTCAGTTTGGTTGCCACCAATGTTTTGATTATCACCAGCAGTTAAGCCATCACCGGCGGTTTGATTGTCACCAGGAGCTTGGTTGTCGTCAGTGGCTTGTTCATCGCCATCAGTTTGGTCGTCGCCGGGAGACTGGCTGTCGCCGGTTTGAGTTTGTTCGGTCTGATCTTGTTCATCACCTGTCAAAAGGGTAGAGTTCGTGCCTTGCTGAGTGTTGCTTTGAGTAACTGTAGTAGTTGAGTTATCGCCAGCAGGAGAGTTGTCAGTAGAAACGCCACCCGCAGAAGTATTAGTACTGTTGCTAGATGAAGAATTGCCTCCACTGTTTGAGAGAGTAATGCCACCAATGTAAGCCATTTTACTAGGATCTGTGCCTACTGCTAAGGAGTAATCACTACCTTCGGTAACATTGTTAGGAATATCAACTTGAGTAGAGCCTGCCTTAGCATCGACATTGGAAGCTAAAGCTTGTACAAGAGTAAGGGCGTTAGGATCGCCTTTCATCAAATTGATTAACAAAGTAGAAACACCATCTTGTACATTTTGCCATGTTACTGTTTCAGAACTACCAATGCCCCAAGTAGTACCTTGAAGTGGAGATGTGATAGAGACAGGTCCGGTAGTAGTTTGAGCAGAGACAAAGTAAGCAGCACCAACAAGAACAGCGAGGAAAGATGTGGATTTCATTGTGTATTTCTATATGTTTCTAATTTATGAATAATAACAGGAAAAAAAAAGCGAAGATTGGCATCTTATTTATATGTTTTTTTTTGTTTATGCCAAGACTGCTTTAGTTGTTTTTTGACAGGTCTAATTAGATGATGTCAATTTACCATATAAAGGGCCAACAGTGATTTGCAAAAGAGTCCTTTCTTCTAGCGTTATTCTGTATTTTTAGAAGCAGATGCTTTTTAGTGTCATCGGTCCTCTAATTGAGGTTTTTAGTTTGATGATCGTCATTCGAGGTTCAGCTTTAGAATTTGAAACTAAAATTTATTTAGTGTATAAATGAAACGAAAAAAAAAGCAAACGAAGCTGAAGGTACTTGTAAGATATATTCGCATAAATGCTCTGGTTATTAAGCATGCCAACTACCAAGTAAGAATTGACGTGTGCTGGTATATATAGCATTAGAGTCAAAATAAAAGGATCGCCAAGATCAATCGTTGGGGGATAAGTAACATATATGGCAAAGTTAAACAAATATAATTATAGAACTGCATAAAAACAATGTTATTATTTAGTAAAATATTTAAATATATTAGTAGGCTGTTCTCAACGAGTTTAATCGAGTACCCGATCGAGCACACTTTCTCTACTCAAAAGGAAAACATGGGGCTTAACATGATAACATTCAATCTATAATGGAAAACGCACTAAATGTTCGCATCATTTTCATGTGCATCTTAATTGTAAGCTATATATATATATATATTTAGCATCAACAAACGTTTTGTATCCATTCAAGGGACATTCTAAAGGCTAAAAACGAGCCACTTCATTTAGTACCTCGAAGTATACACCTGTTAGTTATAGTTAAATTACCTCATTCATTGTTTCAATATCATATAAACTAATTTTACATCTGTCTAGACTGCCAGCATATTTTTAGAAACTCGATTTATGCAAAAGGCAAAGTCTGTCAAAAGAGTCCGATGAATTTTTTCCGGCTCGAAAATTCTAATTCTTAGGAGTGAGAGATTCTTTGGCTATAGGTAAGGACATCCAGTAGGTATCTGGGTGGATCCTTCTCTTTTGGCATATAGTTGAATAAATATGGTGAGTTTTGCTTACATCCGCATCCAATCCACAATGATGCACCGTTGATTTCATCCAATCTAATACGATGATCGAAGTGACTATTTTAATGGAAAGCTATAATAACATCAGCGCTCGATTATCATTTAACAACACCATGTAACAACCACATTTGTCATTATGCGATTGGATGTGGACTTTATTTTATTTTGTTTTTAGTTTCGAAATGTATAACTAATACGATAGACGTAGGTCAACATCCCCAAGACTCGTAACACCTACTGCAAGGGCGCTAAGTGTAGAAAGCACACTCCCCACAAGGTTACTCAATACAAGGCTGGTAAGGCTTCTCTCTTCGCTCAAGGTAAGAGACGTTACGACCGTAAGCAATCCGGTTATGGTGGTCAAACCAAGCCCGTTTTCCACAAGAAGGCCAAGACTACCAAGAAGGTTGTTCTTCGTCTCGAATGTACCTGTAAGTTATTTCGTAGTGTATTTTAAGGGTTACAGCTGAATGTTTTGTCTATTTTAGCTTGCAAGTACAAGATGCAACTCGCTCTTAAGAGATGTAAGCACTTCGAATTGGGTGGTGACAAGAAGACCAAGGGTGCTGCTCTTGTTTTCTAAGCACATTCATATCCTTTATGTTGCTCATAAAATGAAAATATAAGATTGTATCAATAAAAAACCTCCTTTGTTTTTCATTTTACTAGACAATTCTACCCGAATCAGTTATGTATGAATACGAATACTTGACAATATTATACTTCAGTTCACCGCCGCAAATACAACCTTTGGATCAACAACCGCATTTATACCGAGCAAATAATATGCCCAATATATCTTAGACGCGAGTTCACGTTTGTGTTTTATAAAAAGAAGTTTAATACACCAAAAAAAGAAGGATAATGTAATTCAATTGAATGCTTAGAATATAGATTAATATAAAATACAGCGTGTCGAATTAGGATACTGATTACAAGACCCTAATAATATTACAAGGGCAGTACTTTTCCAAGAAGCGTCCAAGACAGCTTTTCACCAGCAAAAAAAAGTTCGCGGTTGCTGATTGACATGCTTATCATTATTTCTTGTTTGGAGTGAACACAAGAAATATACCTTGTAATGAGAAGAATTAGACCATCATAAAAAAAAAAAATAGCATTTCTACGATATGGCTCTATCACCATAAAAGGGGTAGTAGCGACACACTCTACTCCAAAAGTACATCAGACTGGCTCAAAAGATTCAATTTTTCAATAAATCTTTAATTTAGAGTGATCATAACTAAAGTATACATACCTGTCCGTTCTCGAGACAATGAACCCTTTTTCTTACCGTAATAGACCAATCATCATAGGGCAAAGAACCATAAGCAAGCTGCCAGGATGGCAACATTTCTGTATTATTTATAAATAGGAACAACTTTTATAATTATCTTTTTTCTTTTACTCTTCTTATTTTCTACGTTTTATGCGAACTCTATTGAGAATCTGGGTACGTTACCATGTTGCGCGGAACATTACTCAGATTAAAAGAAAGCTTGATTGATGATACCCATGGGAGCACAACCACCGTTTTCGCCACCACAGTCCTTCAAAAAGAACGAGACGATATATTCTTAGATGGCTGCACCGAATCTGTTAGTAACCTCATCAAAGATAAAGCTGTTACTCTTCGCCAGAGCTATCATTCTCTTGACTCTAATGGAAAGCCTATTATTACTCTTGACCTAAATTCAATTCTTGTTCTCAGCTTCAAGTATCCTGCAGCACAAACATAACTATTTAAAAGAAATCAGTGAAAACAATTAAATGTTCTCTTCTCTTCCAAGACATACCCTGTTGATTCGTATGCTTATATCAAGGAGTTATAGTTTTTTATTGGGCCAAACTTTCTGGCTAAATCTTGGTACATGGACTATTTACAGGGACTTTTGTTAAATCTTTACTGAACAATAATGCTTCCTTTACATATCTGATAGTTCTCCAGACAATGAACCCTAATTTCTCTCCATAATAAATCAACTATCATAGAACAAAAAAACATAATAAAGACCACAATTTGACAACATTCTCCTTTATTATTTATTTATAAACAGAAACGGCTTTTATGGCTATTCTTATTGCATATATCTTAAGCGGGTTTATCATTGCAGAAGAGGAATTCACTGAAAACGAAAACGAGACACTACGGAAGCCTTCAATTTTGAAGTGCACTCAATAACGGTTATGCTCTTATGGCTTGTAGCATGTAATGAACATGTACAAATAGCAAAATTCCACTTTTTGCGATCTTTTTTTTTTTGTGAAGTCCGTGTAAATAGTCCGTGTACCAAGATTTGGGCAACTTTTTTCATCGACTGTAACTATTAAATAGAGCACCCCTAAACTCACAGTTACTCTAAATTAAAAAATATTAAAAATCTAAAAAATTTGTCGTTGTGTTATTTTTTGACTTAATACCGCCCCTTTTTATAATTTAATTTTTGGATGACCCAGACTGTCATAGCAGACAGGTACTAAAAAACATCATTGAATTTGCTTCAAACATTAAATGTAGCCCAGAATTTACAAATCTTTTCTAGAAGACGCATGTAGCTGATATTTCCATACGTTTGACAAGTAGTGAATCCATGAGAGAATATGGAAAAACAATAGTGCTTTCGTTATCATTTATATTAATTGGAATCCCTTCAAAAGTTTCTAGTTATATAATATCTAGTAGGTATTGTCTTTATTTACAGAATTAAAATCTAGTCTTATACCGATGTCTGAACGTTACAAGTTACGCATCCACATGCGAACGTGTGGAGTTCCAGCTTCTTCAAAAATTTCACTGTCTCCATCTTCAATAACAAAACCTGCTTTTTCATAGAAACCTTGTCTGCCATCCTGAGAATGAAGAACAATTGTATGAAAGCCATTATTTTTACAGTATTCTACAAATGCTTGCACCAACTTTTGTCCAATATAATATCCTCGAGCAGATTTTTTGACACCAAGGCGGCCCAACTTGGCAAGACCATTTGGTTTAGGGATCATACGCACCACACCAATGTCTACATTGTGCTCTATAGTACCATCCTCATTCACCTTATCACAAGTTGCAACCCAGTGTTGACAGATATCATCTATTCTAAAAAAAAAAAAAGAAATGCTTAAGCAAACCATTTATCACCGTACAAGCACTATTTCTTTGTACCCATCTAACTCTATTTCTTCAGAATATCCTTGCTCAACAATAAAAATCTCACGTCTAACAGCAAGAGCCCTATGAAGTTCTTCTGGATTTTTAAGGTGTGTAACTGCAATATTTGTGTATTTGGACATTGAACTAAGTAACTAATCAGGGAAAAAAAAAAACATGCTTTTTTATACAAGAAAAAAGTTGTGACGACTTTTGTAACTTTTTTTTTTCTAGCTGGTTCCTGGTGAAAGATAAGGGTCTGCCTCTCCGAAAGAACGGAATAGTCTTCTGGGCAGGCGGGTCATAAATACTCATCGAGACTCCTGACCAATCAGAAAGGAACTGTGATTTTTAAAAACCACCAATGCTTTCGATTTTGTTACTTCCTTCTTCTATAGAACATGTTAATATCCAAATATTCAAACATCCGAATTTTACATCTTAAAGGTGAAGATCAAATTAAATTGGCATATCATGTACGCAACGAAGTATATGTCAAGGAACAAGGATATGCATACAATACAGTGACAGACGAGTAAGTCTAAAGTAAGGCAAATGATGAAAACAAAACTTACACAAGTTGTAGAGACGATGTTGTTTCACAGCACTGGGCAGCTGTAGCCAATTACACAAAAGAAGATGGTTCCATCGAACTGGAAATCCCCATAGGCACTATTAGACTGTTCCCCATCTCCGATAAAGTAGCTAGACTTGGACGAGTTGCTGTCGTTTCAGACGCTCGTGGATTAAAAGTAGGGCCAAAGCTGATACAAGTCTTTACACAGTATTGTGTTGAGAATGGTTATGACACGATCTATTTACATGCTGTATCTGAAAAAAGAGGGTTTTATGAAAAATTGGGCTTTGTTGTCGAGGAAGGGGATGACGAGGAATTCGAGGAGGATGGAACACCTCATATTCGTCTTTGGAAAAGAAATTTGCAATACAAATAAACCTTTATTTCTTCTCTCTAAAAAATTGAGATGTTTTGCCCATAGCTTTACCAAATTTGTCAAAATGTTCGACGTGCTCTCCAATCCATTGAGGCAATTTTTTGCCAATTCGAGGAGTTGCATATCTTTGATCAAGTAATACAATAGTAGCGTAGTCGCCACGATGTCGGATAGCACGACCAATGGATTGATTCACACCTCGCATACAAAGATTTTCGTAATATTCTGAGCCCGCATTTACTTTTTTATCATCCTGCAGTTCGTTGTGTCAGTATTATAAAATGGGAGGACATCTAGAATAAACTTACATTGTGTTCCTGGGCGTACTTCATTTTTTCGATCAATTCTACTGAACCTCTATTTGCAAACGGTAACCCTATCATAATGACGCCTCTACACTCACTTGTTAACAAAGAAAAGATACTATCAATGCATTTATGTGTACCTTCCAAGTTTATCAGAAAAGTTAATACCTTCTGACATTTTACCATTGACAACACAAAGCAGTAATGCCCCTACGTTATCGTCGGGCGAGTCGATCTGCAGTGAATAGTCTCTTAAAGTTGCCTCCACTTGGTTGCTTTCCCTCGGCTCCTTGAAAACTTTTTTTCTTTTTTCAATTCTTTCTAAAATGTGTCCTCCTTCTGGCGATTTCCAGCGCTTGTAAACTTGATCAAGGTACGTGAAACTTGGAAAAAAGCATACAATACCATCCGGGATAACATTACACAGATTAGCAACGCATTTCCCTACTTCGTCCATCTTCAAAGAATATCACTGAGTTGGCTGTTTGGAAACACATTAAATAGTCTTACCAATTGTACATCTTGTCTACTTTCAAAGTTAAATATTAAATTTTTGCCAGAGGGACCTTGATCCAGTGTAATGGTTGATAAGTTTGAAGGGGGTATAATATGCCCACATGAGAAATGGACAATTTTATCTTGAGGGACTTCAGGAAATAGATAGTTCATGAAATCTGAAATCTAAGCAACAAATGTAAGGAATCTACATTAACTATCTGTTCTTTGCGCTTACTGGCTCCATAGTACCGCCTGCCAATACAACGCTTCTTGCCTCTTCTACAATTGGCTTAAACGCGTCTGCTGGGTTAAGGAGCATATACTTAATTGTTGTTCCCGGATTCTCGGCTGTTCCAAAGCTTGTGACAATACGGCCATCTTTATCAGGGTTTGTCAGAGCAATCAAAAAAGCTTCTATCTGGGTTAATGTCAACGTGGATGCTGCCAAAGACGGAGTGGGTGGAGGTAGTTTGGCGTTAGGGTTTTTTAGCCTTTCTTTCTGTCTTTCCTCCTCTTCTTTTTCCCTAGCTTTATCGATGAATCCATTCAGCTTACGTGCAAGACTACTCACTTCTAAGTAATTTCTGATCTTAAACATATTGATATGGTCGATTGACGAAGCGTGCAAAAATTCGTTTACACCCATAACGTTGTCTTTTCGTTTTGATGTGTCTTTTGGATTAAGATGCTGTATTAAAATCTTGATAATATGTAGAATTTGCTTTATATATACAACATTCTTTCCCAAAAGCCTGGATTTGTACTTTTGAATATATAGGTTGAGTTGGTTCCAGGCAAGTTGTACCTGCAGTAAAGAAAGTGATACGGTGTATAAAGATGTCATAGTCTCCATTAAATTATGCGCTTCATCAATAATAACCACGTTATTTCTTAAAGAAATGCCCAAGGATTCTCTCGTACTTGTATGTAATAGGTGTTGATATGGCAGAACGATAAGCTATTATGTGGTTAGTAACTATTTCGCTAGCTAGATTTCAGGCACTCACCCTTGCTGATTTAGTAGCATTTCTTGAACCATAATAAGGACACGTTGAAAGTTTTTCGCCTATTTTTGCTATATCCTCAATATCCCTAACTCGTGCCTATCTTCGACAATTAACGAGCAGATTCGCATGTTGATATGTTTTGTTTATTTACCAATGCATGGTCTCTAAATTCGTTCCATTTTGAATTATTGTCCCAAGCTGGTAAGTGAGGACACGGTCCCTTTTTTGAAGCTACAGCGAGTTTAATATTCAAGGCAAATATGTCAGTAGTTGACTTACTTGATTTCTGAAGATCTAGACACGCTTCGTTTATCTTATTAACATTGCCTAACTTTGCCACATCCTTATTAATGCAAAGATTTTTTCTGGATGCTAGCGAAACTTCAAATATGTCTTTTGCATATACTGTTTTGTTTACTTCATGAACAAACTGGGACAGTTGAGAGTGAGTTCTGGAAGCATAAAATATCTGGGTTTCCTCTTCTACATCAGAATCATCGTCACTGTCATCTGGATTATATGAAATATTGGGCTTCTTAGATTCAAGTCTACAGTTTGTGTTAGTGTATGTGCATAGAATCGAAGCTGCTCTTTACTTGGCCAGTAATTCTTGTACTTCTTTAGAGAGGTTGGAGCTTTTATCTGTTTTTACTTGACTTTTCAGCTCGTCATCGCTTTCATAATCATTGAGCAAAAACTCATCGTCATCAACTACCTGACTCACATTCGCTTTCTTTCTTTTTCTTTCTTTCGTTGCCAGTTCAAAAGAGGCGTTATTGTCTTCAATCTGTCGAACTCGATCTATTCGTTTCTTCAGGTCCTCACGTCTCTTTTTCAGTTCGATTTTGTTTCGACTACTTGTTGAATTGTTTCGTAGTGCAGCTATCCACGCAGGTTGGTTGGCTAAATAATAAGATCAGCAACAGCTTCTTATCCCTTTATTTCGATTTACCGTTCGTCTCTATTGTAGTTTGCTCCCCTGACGATTCCTGTTCGTCGTGATCTTTCAACCATTTCAAAGATCCACAAATTAAACTGAGTGATTTACCCTATTGATTGAATAAATTGAGATCGATGAACAATGTTTATTTGACAGCTTTTGATTTACTGTTCCAGTTGGACTCTCAAAAATGCCTATTTTACTTTCTGATAAAACGTTGTAAAGCGCTTCCATAAAATCCTTTTGAATGTTGTAGGGCTCAAAAGGAAACCCAAATGACTTTGATTCCATTAAAACACACAAAGAAAAAGTCAAGAACAAAACAAAAAATTTGAAAAATTACTTAATGTCAAAGAGTCTAAAATAAATGTGTACTATGTATATTTTTTTAATCTATAATACTAGCATTCCTCATTTCTTCATCTGTGAATTGCTTCTCTGGCTGTTGACTACCACTGAGCTTGTTGTATTTTTCTATAAGCGATCTACCGGCTTATTCCAGTAAAGGCTCTCAGGAGACCTCATATCTGGGTTACTGGAATTGTAAATTCTGAGATGCACCAGCGCATTTAGCTCTAACTTCAGGAACATGCTGTGCCCAAATGAAGTTGTGCCGTTCATTAATAAAAGAGAGATAAGCTCGTTATTATGGAGCTTACAGTTGTCAGGAACAAAAGTAGCGATTATTATTTTAAGATCTATTTGATGACGACAAGGCAAAGAATACACATTGTTCATTAAGTCACTGCATTCACGAGTTACATCTTCCTTGTTTTCTGCATAGTACAGTCAAGCAGTTGAATCTATCGCCATATTAATTAAAGGCGCCGGGAAGTGAGCTTTAAGCATCACAGATGACAAAGGCTGCCGTAACGCAACGGCACCACTGGGTAACATCTTTAGCAGCGAAGCGCAAAATAAAACCGAGGAACCTTGGTTCACATGATTCCAAAGAAGCTTGGATACAGGACGGAAGCGTAAGTGATCGTCCGGACGATGCACCAACGAGCTCAATAAGAAAGCCAGAAATATGCTGACGGATAAGACCTCCAAACGAACAACTTACGCACTCACCAAGCTTTGATGGATGCTAAAAAGAGCCTCCAACCGAGAAGTGTTGTATATTGGCTTATGTGATGGTAGCTACAACTGTTATTTACTACTAAAGATATCCTGATATCTCAAGGAGGAGACATGTATGTCGGGAAGCTTCTTGATGTTGATCGATTCATTATTTTATAGTGTGGTTATATAATCTAATTCATTAATTGATAAGATTATGGTCTGTGCGGAATCACTTGTATCATTTATAGCGTGCCCTGTTATATTTGTAGAATGAAACACACTTGTAAAAAGCATATAAACGTTCTTGTTTTTATCCTGAATAAACGTTAGATCTAATTTGACTATCAGCAAGTCTGATTACTTGTTTTTGTTATTTTTTTTTTTTTTTATTTTAAGTCATATCTGCTGCCACTCTGCGGATATCATAAGAGGACACAAACGAGAACAGAAGGTCACTGCGAAACCAGTGGATAGACTTTGCAAACAAGTCGCTAAAATAACAAACTACTTAGACAAAGTAAACGAAAAAAATAAAATTGAACTTACAGCCTGTAGCAAAGAACATCTGTTATAGTAGGTTGTAGCCTGTCAGCTTGAACACGCATTTCCAAGAGAGCACCACAGCCCCTTCCCACAGTTGCACGAAGATTGCGGACCATGTGGGCCTAAAGATAAACAACTATTATTACACAAGAACAAATACAATGAAGATACACAATACCTTCCAGTTGGTCACACCCCTGTATGTTGTTCTTTCATACAACTGTTGCGCAGAAAGATAAAAGCCATGGTGACTGCTTTGATGATTTCGTTGAAAAAAAGTGTGTTTCCAAACCCTGTATGCATGGAAACTACAAACAGGGTTTACGTCTTGCAGAAACCTAAAGCCACCCAGACCAGAAATATTCGCGAATTACTAGTCTTCACGCTTGGGGGTCTTCCCAACAAAGGCACCATTGTTTCCTACCAAAGCCAAAGGACGAATGGTGAAGTCCCAGTCACCCCAAAGACTAGTGCATGGCTCCAAGATGTATTGCGGAGGAAGGAAAGTCACAGCGAAATCTAACTAAAGCTGACGGCTGTTGAACCACCCACTACTCATGTCAATACAAGTGCCTTCAAGCCCCAAACGAGTAGTCTCCAATATGCTTGCAACTGAGATATGCTTCTTCGAACCATGATTGTAAATGACGAAAAAGGAATCAGCGAAGACCTGCAAATCTGGCTTGCCCATGATGATAACCACCATTAAGTCAACGAGCTTGCAAATTTGCTGAAGGGTAAGACGCAAACATGAGTGGCCTACGCCAAAACGAGATGCACTTTCAAAACCCAATGGTTGGGGATAGTGCTCGGAAATAGTCAAGTGGGAAACAAAAGGAAGTAAGATCTCCTCAACGAACAATCGATGACCATCCATAGTGATAGCCAACTTTCCCAACCCAGCTTCAGGGGCAACACGAGTGGACTCACCATAAGCAACCATCAACTAGGGAAAGAAGATGTTGACCTAAAAACAGTATGAGTGTTCTGCTAGTAGCAATTACAACCATTTAAACAATAAATTACTTACATTGCAGTCAGCAAAACGAAAGATGTTAAGATTAGGCGCATCTATAAGCTTGAAGGACGCCTGCTCCTTGTAAGAAAAGCTGGGGAGGGGACAGTAGACACCACAGTTCTTTTGGGTTGTGTAGTCGAAGTTGGGTCTAACAAAAAGGATGTGCCCCTCATAGTCTTGCCTTTCGCCAAATACATACCTCTTGTATCGCAAAGGTTGGAATTGTATTGCGTCGCCGATATGACTGATGCTATTTTGCCTTTCAAAGCAAAACACTGGGATTCGACGCGGCTAGTTGTGTACGTACCAACCTGAGGATATCTGTCTACAAAGCATTTCGCCCATTTGTGCTTGATGGACAATAACGTATTTACGTAATCCACTACCATAGCAGATTCATGGACCTCTTTGCCTTTGTTTGGAAAGGCGTTTTGCTTTATAATTTTGGCAGTATTCATCGCAGTAGGTTTTAATCTTTTCGACCTTTCCAATTATTAAACTTTCTTTTTCGCCTGGAGATAATTCTGCAATCAAGTCCTTGAGTGATTCGAAATCCTTCATGCAGGAGAAGTATTTCTTGACACCAGTGGCTAAATTCTGTTCTAATATATGCCAATTGCGTACCATTTTATTGGCAGAAGGAAAAACGCTGTCCATAGCTTTTGCCAAGGCATTATCTCTGTCAGAGATACTTACCTGAGGTGTTTTTCCGCATTGTTTATATACCTAATAATGCGGTATATAATAAGTTTATAAATCAAACCACTTTGCTAATAGATGCTAATCACAACATACCAGCTTATTAAGTGATTCAAGGAGCCATTGGAACGTTAGTGCTGTTTCATTGATAACCCAAGCAAGAGCAATTTGAAAATTCATTAAAAACCGGCCTGTACCTTTGTAGTAGATGTTACTGGCACCAATTGCATATATCATGGGATATTTGAAGTAGTTGGTCTTATAAGTTGTATCTAAAATCAGAATATCATAACATTTAATTAACTATCATATCCAAAATATTAGTTTATTGTACAGGTATATTTGTTAGTAATAAGATTTCCTTTGTACCTGTTTGAAAACTTTAGGGTGTACGAAAAACAGATGTGCAATCTCGTTATTGTTGTTGCTTTTCTTTTCAATGATGTAACCATAAGACTCTAATAAGCGTACTGTAGCCCTTGTAAGTTTTTAGAGTTTTCTCCGTCTGCATTCAAGGACTTGCGAATTTTTGCCTTGGCGTTAATAATATCCTGTACTTGCACTTGGGAATATGTTTTATCCAGGCTATTGATCATTTTCATCATAAAAAAACTTTGGTCATCCGCTTGATATGATTTTTCAACCAAATCAAGCTGTTCGGCATTAAGCTTTCTATGATGAGGCAAACGATAAATTTCTTCTTCATCATAAAGACCATGGTTATGGTAATGATTTGCAACAGTTATCTTCCAAACACGTGAATCGAAAATAGCGCGGATTTTGAAAGGGCACTTTCGCTTCAAAGTCCTGTTTCTACGCATTCTTGTTAAGCTGTTGCTAATATTGTGAGTGTTTCTATAAGTGTCACTCATACAGCCTGCATATAGAAGTGAAAGGATTTCTTTTCTCTCCAGGATTAAAGCTAGAAATGGTAAAACCGGCCACCTTTGCTTTATTTTGGAGACATTCGCTGAGTTCTTCAAGTGCTTTAAAACTATCTCCAAGTTGAACACCTACATCTACTAATTCTAATATTTCCGTGTTATTGATATTGATAATGTCGTAATTCATGATTAAATAACAGATACGTCGTTAAATTATTACGCATTACTGCTGTTTATTCGAAAAAAAAAAAAAAGAAAGGGAAGAATTAAACGCTGTTACTTTAGAAATCGAGATGATGACTATAAAGCAAGCTTCGCTGCTATTATATTACTTCAAAAATGAATTAATATATTTGTTCTGAAGTGAGCACCATGTTGTTAAGTTAACGGACCTGAAAGTAATAGAGAATAAAGTAACTGTTAAAATAAAGAGATTTATATAATATCGAAGGTATTATATAAATCAAAGAAGAGATGTTTTAAAAGGGATAATATCTAGGTAAATAAAGGGGATTTTCTATGTAAATAACTAAGTAAAAAGGGGGAAAGTATAAGATATATTATATGTAGTAGTTATAATATAAATGACCAATCAAGTCTTTAAGCAAAAGTACTGTTTTTTTTTATGAGAAGTAAGAAAGATGATAGATATTTATTGATATGTCAAAATGACATTTACTATTTAAAGAAAAAATATAAAAGGAAAATTTTTAATGTAACAACGAGAAGTCGCCACAAAATTCTTTTAGGGACACATCGCAGTCCCAAAAGAAAACTCAAGTCACAAAAAAAAAAAAACTTTCAAATCACGTGACTATATTCACGATCAGTGTAAAAGTGTTAAAAGTAAGCGTCGCCTGCAGGATTCGAACCTGCGCGCTCAAAGAGCAATAGCTTAGCAGGCTATCTCGTTAACCACTCCGACAAAGCGACAAATTTTGACAGAAAAAATTTACGTTTTATATAATTTACTAATTTTATATAAATCACGTGACGTTTCACGTGACTTTTATTATTGTTAGAGTCACTTTCTAGGCACAGGTAAATTCTGTGCTCATTATTATTAGCATTTTCAAAGAAGATTCAATTGTATGAGCGTTAAAACGTCCACGTCTGCAATGCTTTAATGTATAATGAACTAAATACTGGCGCTTAAATTTACAACAATTAAAGAAACCATAGACTCTCTGCAATTTTTCTCACTTTTGACTTGCGCAGAGTTATCTGGAGATTAATATCTATATATAAGTTCTTTAGATCAGCTTAATTAAGCTCATTGTGTCAACGTTTGGAGATACCAATAAACATTGCATAGGTGGTTCTTGAAAAAGGATGAGAAAAAACACTGTCACGCAAAAGCAGTCTCTCTTTTTTTTTTTTTGGAAATTTGCATTTTTTTTTTTTTGCTGATTGCTTGGTCCTTTTTTTTTAAAAAATTTGATTACTATGGGTCAATATAAAAAAGAAAAGTCCAGAGTCAATCGTGATAAAGCTGGTGGTGATGATCGTGCCAAGAACTTGCGGGTAAAAGGTGAAAACTTTTACAGAGATGCTAAAAAGATCAAGTACATCAACATGTTAAAGGGGGGCAAAGCCATTCGAGATTCTCAAGGCCGTATCGTCAAAGCCGCTGAATTCCAAAGCAGTGAAGTTAAGACTGCTAGAGTAGCTCCCAACAGAAAATGGTTTGGTAAACAGCAATTGTAAAGTTTGATCTGTCGAGTTGATGCTTACGATTTGAATAGGTAATACAAGAGTCATTGGACAAAAAGCACTCGAGGATTTCCGTGAGTCTCTTGCTGCCAAAGTAGATGATCCTTATCAAGTTTTGTTGAAACAAAATAAACTACCCATGTCGCTTTTACAAGATTCCACCAAACAATCTCGTATGCACATTCTCGAAACTGACAGCTTTTCAAATACTTTCGGTAAAAGCGCTCAAAGAAAGAAACCAAAGTTGGAAATTGGATCAATGGAAGAGTTAATGTCTAGAGTTGATGACACTCATGGTAAGCCTTTATATATTGACTCTTTCTACAGTTGCTGACCTTTCTTTAACTTTAGAAACATATAAATCTGAAAAGGATTCCAGTCTTTTGGCTAACAAAGAATCCGACTACACCGACGCAGCTAGAGCTTGGTATCTTCAAGCTGGTCAATCTAAGCGTATTTGGAACGAATTATATAAAGTTATTGATTCCTCTGATGTTATTATTCATGTTCTCGATGCTCGTGATCCCATTGGTACTCGTTGTCGCAACGTTGAGAACTTTATTAAGAAAGAAAAACCTCATAAACAACTCATTTTTGTTTTGAACAAAGTCGATCTTGTGCCTACTTGGTCTACTGCTCGTTGGGTTTCTCATCTTTCCAAGACCGCTCCTACTCTTGCTTTCCACGCTTCTATTAACAACTCGTTTGGTAAAGGTTCTCTTATTCAGCTTTTGCGTCAATTCTCTTCTTTGCACAGTGATAAAAAGCAAATATCTGTTGGTTTTATTGGTTATCCCAACACTGGTAAATCTTCTATTATTAACACACTCAAGTCAAAGAAGGTCTGTAATGTCGCTCCCATTCCTGGTGAAACTAAGGTTTGGCAATATATTACCTTGATGAAGCGTATCTACCTTATTGATTGCCCTGGTGTTGTACCCCCTAATGTTGACGATGGAGAAGTAGATATTATTTTGAAGGGTTCGGTCCGTGTTGAAAAGATGGCTAATCCTGAAGATACCATTCCCACAATTTTGGAACGTGTGAGACATGAATACCTCAAGAGAACTTACGGTCTTCAAAGCTGGGAAGATCACACTGACTTCCTTGAACAAATTGCTAAGAAGACTGGTAAATTGTTAAAGAAGGGCGAACCTGATGTGCACAATGTCTCTATCATGGTTCTTAATGACTGGCTTCGTGGTCGTATTCCATATTATGTTCCTCCTCCTGAATCAGTTGAACCCTTGACTGAAGAGCAAAAGGAAGAAAAGAAGAACAGAATTGGTGTTGAACAAATCTTTGGCAAGATTAATGTTACTAGTGAATATATGGATGAGGATTTAGCTAACAATGCTCAACTTTTGGCTGAAGAGAAGGCCAGAGCCAAGGCTAAGAAGGCAGAAGAAACTGCTGCCCGTATTCAAGCTGAAGGTGCTAAGAAAGCAACACCAAAACAAAAGGATGAAGAAGTTACTGACTGGGATGAAGTTCTTGGAGATGTTGTTGGTGAAGAGGGCCCTGTTGTAAAGGCACCTGTCATTGAAGGCGAGGAAGATGACGAAGTGGACGAAGAGTTAGCCGAAAACGAGGAACAAGATGACGAGGTCGAGGAGGATGAAGAACAAGTGACTAAGAAAGCCAAGATCAATAATAATGAAACTGAAGTTGACAGAAAGAAAAAGAAAGTGGGTGTTCATTATTATGAAACAGCTAACGTTAAAAATAAGAACCGTAACAAGGTCAAGCCTGATGAAAATAAGAAGAAAGTGCTTAATTCTCGTTTGAAGGGCTCTGCTGTTGCAGGTGCAAAACGTAAAAGAAACTAAACAAATTCCCTTTCCTTTTTTCTGTAATCGCATTTTTTTTTTTATATTTTATTATTGCCAATTTTTTATAAATAGACTTATTTTATTGAACTCTGTATACATTTCTTTTTCAATAATAGAGTTGTAGTTGTATAACTAGTTAGTGATTCTTCCCGAGAACAGTACTGCTTTTATATTATCCATTTATGCTCTTGATTTGTATTATACCTGTTTTTGTTTTGCATATGGTTTCTTGTAAGCAACTACTTACAATTGTCAATATACGGCAGCGAATTACAGTTAAAGTTACCATGCATTTATATTCACATTTTGATTCTGCCTGAAGTTGCCAAACAAAATTTAGACTTTTTTTGACATATTTGTGGCGCGTTTTCATGACAGCAAACCACTATGGATTAAACAAGGCATTTATTTTGAGCTTACTATGCAGAAAAAGGAACACTTGTTAAAAATTCGCTATAAACTAGAAGACAGCCACTATGGTATAGTAGTTTTATTCAATCATATACGTACATGTTATTTTTTCTTCAGTTTATTATAAAAAAAATACTCAAATATTTAGTTTTGATTTATTATTAATGCGTATTAAACTACATGCCCTGAATATTTGCTTTATTGTAGTGGGGTTCTGGTCCATTCAGGCCGCATAGCACATTTTTTTTTGTCCACAGCCAGAAGAGTAATGACGTCTCATTCAAAATTTTAATCTCAGCAGCAGGGCTTGTGTGTATGAGTCTATTTTTGCCCCACACTTCAACAATTTTTTTCTTGTTTATAATTACATTAATCCTCCCTTTCTTTCTTTTGTAATGTCAGCTTTCAAATCACAATTAAAAGGCCTCAAGGAACTCCGTCTTCATTTCTGTCAAACTTCACCTTCCAGCAGCGGTCTTCGGTAAACATTCACACCATTTAAGTGTTGCAGCAGGAAACCCTAACATTTTTATAGTGAATTCGTTGCAAAGAACTATGTTGGTTTGAAGCAAGCTAACCCTGAACTTCCTATCTTAGTTCGTGAAGCTAGTGGTATTGAAGCTCGCGCTTTTGCTCGTTTCGGTAAAGAACCAATTGAACATTCTTAAATCTGTACTTACCTTTATATAATTATGTAATTTAGACAAAGGTGTTGAACGTAAAGTTTCACTTAGCAACGCATCAGTACAAGACATTGAAAACACCTTAGCACAATTAGTTAAATCTGCTTAGAATTCCTATTTATTTTTTTTACACTGGACTTTATAAATAACAATAATATTAAAAAAAAATAAAATACACATCATTTTGGGTGGAACGACCCCTTCAAGCACGCCATTTTCTCGGGAAAAGTTGGTTTCAATTACGTGTACCAAGCAAAAAGTAAAATGGAGAGCAATAATATAAAAATTGACAACATTCAGATACAATATTACGAGATGGTTATTTTTATGCAAAAAGGAATGATCTCGTATATTCTACAGAGTAAGAGAATGGACACATTGTATATGAGTGGCTTATTTTTTATTACAAATTTTTGACATAAAAATACCCAATTAAAAATAAAAATCTATTTTTTTTTTTTTCCTTTTCATTTTGAAAAATATGCCAGCCGCCCTTAAAATTACTCTGCCCAAGTTGGCAGCCAACACTAAACCCTATGCAAACGCATTAAAATTATCCATTGCAGCCCAAGTCACTGGTTCCAAACTTATTGAGACACCTGGTGAAGTTGTCGGTTTCATCGTTTCTGACAATGTCACTTTAACTGACGCGAATGCTGCCTTAAAGTAACGCTTTTTGTCATTTTAAAGTAAATGAACATCAGGCTCAAGACTCTTCTTTATTTTTTTTTCAATAGATATATCTTTGACGCTACCAAGTTCGACGCTTTACAATCCACTCTTATTGAAAAGGAAGAAACACTTGTCGCCCCTTTAGTTATCAAGAGAAGAATTGATCAAGCTTTCGAAAACGCTGAAAATATCCTTACTACATATGAAAAGAGTTTCGCCAAGGTAAAAATCCCATTTTCTTTATTTGCATTAAATTGACATATTTTTTTTTTTTTTTCCATAAGGAATCCGATAAAGTTACTATTGTTGATGCTATTTACTATGGTACACTTGTTGAAACTCTTACTGCGGCTAAAGATCTCAGTAAATACCCCAACTTGGCTAACTGGTTTGACATTGTTTCAAAGAACAGCAAATTCACTGCTGGTGTTGCTCATATTAAGGAACAGGTAAAAAAAAAAAAAAAAAAACTGCGGCATGGCAGTAATAGATGACTCATAATGGATGCATAATAGACTAATAAGGGCGCCAAACCCAAGAACAAGGCCGTTCATACTGAAAAGAAGGTCACCAAAGAAATTCCTCAACCCAAGTTCAATCCTGCTACTCAAAAGGTAAACAAAGGCATTGAAGCCAAGACCATTGATCCCAACGTCAAGTAAGTTGTGCCATTAAGACACACAAAGAATTACATACTGATTTTTGAATTCATTGTAGGGTTCTTCCAAAGGACAATGAACGCAATATTTTGATTACTTCAGCTCTCCCTTATGTCAACAATGTTCCTCATTTGGGTAATATTGTTGGTTCTACATTAAGTGCTGATGTTTATGCTAGATATTGTCGTGCTCGTGGATACAACACCGCCTTTTTCTGTGGTACTGATGAATACGGTACTGCCACTGAAACCAAAGCTTTGGAAGAAGGTGTTTCTTGTCAAGCATTATGTGACAAGTACAACGCTATTCACACTAAGGTTTATGAATGGTTTGATTTGAGTTTCGATCTTTTTGGTCGTACCACCACCGAATGGCAAACGAAGATTGCTCAAGATATCTTTAAAAAGAACTATGACAATGGCAATATTACAAAGGAATCCATGACTCAATTATTCTGTGAAAAGTGTAGCAGGTAAACAACAAAAAGCGAATTTGTAGTGATGTAAGTATCTCATACATATACATAGATTTTTGGCCGATCGTTATGTTGAAGGTACTTGTCCTAACTGTAAGTACGACGATGCTCGTGGTGATCAATGTGATTCTTGCGGTAAATTATTGAATGCTGTTGAATTAATTAATCCTCGCTGTAAGTTGGACGGCAATACCCCTATTACCAAGGAATCCAACCATCTTTTCCTTGATTTGAGTAAGCTCCAACCCGAAATCGAAAAGGCTTTCCAAGCCTCTAATGCTTCTGGTAAATGGTCTGCTAACGGTGTTCAAATCACTCAATCGTGGTTGAAGGAAGGTTTGAAGCCTCGTTGTATTACTCGTGATTTGAAGTGGGGTACTCCTGTTCCTTTGGACGGCTACGAAGACAAAGTGTTCTATGTCTGGTTTGATGCTCCTATTGGTTATCCCAGTATTACTGCCAACTATACTCCTGAATGGGAGAAATGGTGGAAGAATCCTGAAAACGTCAAGTTGTATCAATTTATGGGTAAAGATAACGTTCCTTTCCACTCTGTTATTTTCCCTGGTAGTGAACTCGGTACTGGTGAAAACTGGACACTTGTTAACCACATTAGTACTTGTGAATACTTGAACTATGAAGGTGGTAAGTTCAGTAAGTCTCGTAACGTTGGTGTCTTTGGTAACAATGCCGAAGATACTGGTATTCCTCCTTCTGTCTGGCGTTATTACCTCATGTCTGTTCGTCCTGAAACTGGTGACTCCATGTTTACTTGGAATGAATTTATTACAAAGAATAACAGTGAATTATTGAACAACCTTGGTAACTTTGTTAACCGTGCTATTCGTTTCATTTTTGCCAAGTATGATGGTATTATTCCTAAGGCTAGCTTTGAAGGTCAATTAGAAAAGGACCTCTTCAAGGACGTGAACGAACTTTTGAAGCAATATGTTGATGCATTGGAAAGTGTCAAGTTGAGACAAGGTCTTTCTATTGCCATGTCTATTTCTGCTCGTGGTAACCAATACCTCCAAGAAGCTAATATGAACAATGCATTATTTGAAGAATCTAGAGATAAATGTAACGCTGTAGTTGCTACAGCTGCCAACTTGATCTATCTCTTGTCTGCTGTTTTGAGTCCCTATGTTCCTGCTACAACTGAAAGCATCTGTCGCCAACTAAATGCTCCTATTCGTCGTATCCCTGATGAATTCACAATTGATATCTTAGAAGGCCATAAATTGGGTGGCGCTGAATACTTGTTTACTAGAATTGATGAAAAGATGGAAGAAGTATGGAAATCCAAGTATGGTACGGGTGCCAATTAAAACTCGTGCGACTCTCCCTCCGTTGCATCGGAGGTCATCATTTTCCCGTACATAAAAAAATTACAATAAAATTTAAAGTTTGCCATGTGGAATATGTCATAGTACTCCGCGATACGTGTTTGTACTACATTTGTATTTTTTTTTTTTACCATAAAAAAGAAAAAAAGAATAAAGCTTCCATGTTGTGTACGCATGGTAAGAGGAGCCTAAAAGGGTTTGTTTTTGGTCAAATATTGTTATATTAAAATCAGATAAAGTATCATATTAAAGTAAAAGAAAAACACTTCTTTTGTTTTGTTTTTTTTTTTTTTTTTTTTTTTTTCTCTGGTAAATCTGAGAATGAAACGCGTTAAATTGTTTACTATCATGACAGGAAGACAACTTCTTGAAGTATTAACTTGGAGCATGTATATATGCTTTTTAAAATTGCATTCTTGTTTCAGATAAATTGATGAAAAGCTGGCTCGTGCCCCTAAACATCTGATAGGTACCTTTTCGCTTTATTTCCTTTTATTTAAATGCTGTACAACAAGGCCTATCTCAATTACAGTGTTATAAATAGGTTTTTTACTTGGAGTATGTCAAAAATAGTTTCCTACATAAAAGTATAACAAAACAAGAACGATGTCTACCATTTAATGCTAAAGATAAAAAAATAAAAAAGAAAAGAATATTGATAAATGAAATAACAGCTTATTCGGTGTGCGTCAACTTGTTCCTGGTTTTTTTTTCTCTTTTTCGCATTTTGACTCTAGAGTAAAATGTGCCATCTTAACAGGCACAATGTTAGCAAATCACAAATATGATACGCAAGTATTAAATTTAGTAAAAGCGGATATCTTGGTGATGGTAGTAGTGTTCAAATAAATTACTGAATCCGTATTTTGTATTACGTTTTCGTATTTATTATGAGGATTTTAACAGGTGACGTTTTGTACACAACATTTAATGAACGCTTAAATTTGATTACACACACAAAAAAGATATGAATAATAATAAGAAAAAAAACGTGGTTCAGCATAGAAAAAATGCTTCGAAAAAAAGTGCTACACACTTTTGTTATTTAGGATACGCGGAATACGAATTTAAGGTAATTCGCTTCCGACATTTATTATTATTTTTTTAATTGTGTGCCTTTAATGGGTTGTCTTGGTAACAAAAAGAAAAAAAAAAGAAGGCGCACGGTCTTCTTTAATAGAAAGATAATATTTAATAAAGTAAAAGCTCAGTATATGGAAGACCGACATTAACAAAAAAAGATAGCTAAAGGGTCGATCACCAAAATATGGTATTGTAAAAAAAGTGGGTAACTTGCTCGGACCCCACATAGAAATCCAACCCCCCTCTTCTTTTTTTTTAATAGTCTATCTTTCTCCCTCCCCCCCCCCTCTCTCTCCCTTTATAATCTTGTAAACATAGTTTTAAGGTAAGTTTTATAATAGGCTTTGTGCTTTTTTATATGAAAAAAGATGGGGTGGGAATCATCTGTTCGTACTTTATAAATTTTCGGTTACCTTTTTAATTACAAAAAAAAAAAAGTCGTGTCATTGTTTTTGGCTTGTACCACAACTCAAATCCTATATAAACCCCATGACTTTTTTATGTGTATTTTTTTCTTTTTTTCTTTTTTCTCCATATATATACATTATGGATATTCGAAATTTATTGAATGATACTACTACGACTACTAATGAAAAACCTTATGCATGTAATTGGGAGAATTGTATAAAACGATTTTCAAGAAGATCAGATTTATCGAGACATAAACGTATTCATACTGGTGAAAGACCTTATCACTGTGAATGGTTGGGTTGTGGAAAGCAATTCATTCAACGCTCTGCCTTGACTGTCCATTATAGAACTCACACTGGTGAAAGACCTCATGTATGCGAGTACGAAAACTGTGGTAAATCATTCAGTGATTCCTCTTCCTTGGCGAGACATAGACGCACCCATACAGGAAAAAGACCCTATGTTTGCCTTGTTCAAGACTGTGGTAAATCTTTTACTCGTAAAACAACTTTATCTAGGCACCAACGATGCCACGATCCTCAATGGAAATCATTCAAGTAAGTTGAAACCTCGTTTGTATATATTAGTACATTTTAGACTAACATATCATTACTAGTGTCGCTCCCTCTACTACTTCACCTTATTCTCCTGCAACAAGTTGCGATTCAGATGATACAATGCCCACGAGCCCAACAAATTCATTATTAGATTATAAACAAACACTGGTTCCACCCATTGGCTTTCGTCCTTACGTTCAACAACCACAATCGTTTTATACCCAAGATACTAGATATTACTCTCCTTTCCTTTAAAATGACATAACTTTAGAGCCAGCTTGTTTTTTTTTTTTTTTGTATATATAATTCTTCTTCTTTTTATGACTTTATGCCCTTATGATATCTCATTTATTTACATTAGACGTTTCTTAATATTACTTATTAGATTAAAACTTATATTTTACTATACTATTATTCTTAACAAAACTCTAAAAAAAGTTCGGTACCTGCATTTTATTGATTACAAACATCTTATTCATATTACTTTTGCTACATAATACAACAGTGCGCAAATGCGCTTTGATCATCCATTCTGTACCTTAACATGGGTGTACACAAATCAAGTCATATTATGCGATTTGGGGTAAATAAATTATAGGTTTTTCAGGTGATTGGGTAACACTTGGGTCCTTTCATGTGTTTTGCCATTCTTCAAATGAACACTAGCCCTGTACAACTCTTTGTACTAAGAAGCATTAGCGCTTTTATTTTATCATTTTTATATATACAAGGCATTTACAGCACTGTGCCGTTTTAACCTATTATTATTGCTATTTAATTGAAAACGAGAACATCCCTGGGTTACGGGCAACATAACAGTAATAATAAAAAAAAAAACCTCCTCGGTTTCCTATATAAATTATTGAATCACCTGTTCATATGTTTTTTTTTTTTTTTTTTTTTTTTTTTTTTTTTTTTTTTTTTTTTTTTTTTTTGTAAACGCAATGTGTACAACGCAAGATTTTTCTTTTTGTTTCTAAACCCTACTAGATAACACCCGTTCTCTCCTTTTTCTAATTACTAATTACTATTTATTAGCGAAAAGAGAAACTAGCAGCGTGATGAATGTTATACCAAAAGCCAAAAGTAGTCTATTATCTATACTATACGGTAAGGAAATTTAACAAAGAATACTATACATGTTATTTAAACACAAGGCAGCCTCGTCGTATGTACGTCATAATACTAACTATACTACTAAAGATACTAGAAAACTGAGAGCTTTTCCGAGAATATTAGGACTTTAGGTTCATGATCTCTAAAACAGTTAAAAACCGAGAAACCGCTTTAAGTCGCTGTAAGGTTTATAACAAGAAATATTTGTAAAATATAGTACTTAATACTTTCAAGGTGCTGTGGCAGAGCTCAGCCGGTTGATTAACCAAACTACTATTATTAACTCACAAAAGGTTTCAGCAGAGCTACGTTTTGTTTCAAAACTACCATTGCTAAAGACGAATAAGCTTAATTTATTTGCATTGAGTCTAGTACGCTAACTATTTGAGTCTAAGGGGATGTACGCTTTTAAGCTAGATATGCAATTGCTCAAAACAAGGCGCAAATAACTATACAATCACAGTTGCTGGTGCGATACATAGGCTTATTAATGATACATAAGCTTTACTCGAATATCCGCTCATACTAGGAGATTGTTAAGATGAGTTTTAGATACGAGCCCTGAGAGCTGAAAAGCGAGTAGAATGAAGAATGGAACTCCAATTAAAGCCACAACTCAATTATTACCCAATGAGATTTTTTGGGGCCATTTATGAGCTACAAGGATTTTCAGGTGTAGGTTGCGCAAAACATAGCCATTCCAGCACATGAAATGCATGAGCTTTTCTCTGTACTTTCGCTTACTCTACTTTTTTTCATGTACAAGAACAAAAGTGGGACACTCCATGAGCCTTTTTTTTATGTGGCTGTATGGGCAAAAAAGTTCTTGTTTATACAATATTCAGATAATTTGGACGCTATTTGCATCAATAGCGAACAAAAGCAACGTAACGAAGGTGGTGGAGTGTGGTTTGAATTGCTCTTCAGTTGCAAAAAAAGTCGAAATAATAACAGGTGGCTTTAGTAAAGATGGTCAAAACCTCTCTGCTTTCCTTGGTCTTGCTGTACCGTCAACGTTGGTCACAGACAATAAGCTTATTTGTCTCTTTCTTCATGCACTTGAATAATAGAAAAGGTGTTATGATTGTTACCAACTCTACAAACACAAAAAGAGGGATATTTTGCAATTTAATAAGAACTTTATCGTACATTACTCCTTCTGAGGAACGTCGTATTCCATAGTTACAAGCTCATTTTGTTGAGACTTTGTCATGATAATTTAACACAAACATAAGATTAATGTCAAGATGAGTCCTCAGGACAGTCATTCTACAATAAATCTTTGGTTTTTTTTTTTTTTTTTTGTACAAAGTGATACGCTACATTGATTGCAGACGTTCTAAAGCATAAATATAAAGTAAAAAGCATCTGATCTACTGCTTTAAAATGTTGAATTTACCCCCTGAAAGTAATTAAAAACGGTCAGGCTTAGATGAATTCCACTGCAAAAGTAACTTTTACACTATTTTGTATTCATACATCAAGTCATCATGCGCTGCTTAAAAGCATTTTGAGTGCTGACATCCATCGATGAATAGCCATATCTTTTGTGAAAGTTCTTCTCAACTATGCACCGTTTATGCATGTGTATGTACCCTAATATTAGGCCGTAATGTTATGACTTGCACATTTAAGTATAAAAGGGTCGTTGAAAAACGGTTTATATACAGTTTTCAGAAAATTTATATAGTTACAGAATGAAAAAGTTCTATGTTGCTCTCCTATGTATTTTTCCAGCGATTGTTTTTGCTGAAATGAACAAACCAAACAAGTGGTGTAAACTTCAAGATCTGAAGTGCGGAGAAGGCATAAGAAAGTGTTGTCCTGGTCTAAAGTGTGCTATCGATGACGAAGATAGACTTTACGGGAAATGTGTTCCTGAATAAAAAAGGGCTTCTCGAATAAAAATTACATACATTGGAAGAAATATATGTTTGTCAATTCAAAGTTTAGGAAGTGTTTTTAATGTGATGTTTTCTGTTAGCTTCTCATCGTTGATTATTTCATACCAATTTGTGGCAATTATACTCCATTGTAAGCTTGTGGATATATCAGAGCCTTTGTCGAGTCTAAATACATATTTGGTTTATTGTTAGACCACAAGCGATAAAAATTAAGCAACCTTCACGTACATTTTCTATTATGGATAGTAAAGTTGGCAGTGTATGATGTTTTATTCAAGTATATACTCTGAATTATAGTCCTCGCTCTCTCTCTTATTAGGATTGGAAGTGCACTCCCAAAGCAAACCTCTTTTTTTAAAGAAAACGAGTACCTTTAAAGGATTAATCTTTCCTATTTCAATGCCTAATTACTCATTTATTATAATAACTACAATTTGTACATAACAATATGTATCAATAATGTTAATACACTTGCTCTTTACTATATAAAGTTCTGTGGAGTTTTTTTTTTTTTTTTTTTTGGAAGAATAGGCATGCTCAATTTCAACAACCGCGGCATTATTTTTTTTTGACGAATGTTTACATTGACATTTCTTTATAAAGAAGGATCATAATAATACAATTTTTTGCCTTTCTTTCGTCTAGCAAATTATTTAACTTTATGATATCAAGAACAAAAGTCGAACACATTACATGTTTAACATTGAATGGGCTCAATATCATCCTCTATCTATTAGTTATTGTCGCCACTATCTTTAAATGTTTAAAAAAAAACTTTGCGGATATAGTGCTAGGAATATATGCAATGTATGTTGAAACATCAAATTACTGCTTTCCTAACACTGTATTATAGAGTAATGGCGATACTTTTGATTGTCAATGAATTTAAAGAGTTTCGACTGTCTTTTGAATATTTTAAATTCTTAACAACCTTTCGTGGCCGAGGACTTGTTATGGTGTTGTAAAGTTAGACAAAAAAAAAAAAAAAAAAAGAGACAAGTCAAAAATTGATATACTGACATTTTATTTTGAATGTAGCTTTGGATGCTATGTACTGGATGTAAGCATAATAAACATTGTTTCTGGTACGCTTCTACTCGCTACTGGCTTATTTTATATCATTATGTCGTTCCTATCTAATTTCCCTCCACCAAACCCAATCACTATTAACTGGCGAAATTGGGTTGATTTCTCTGCAGAAGGCTTGGATTTACCAAACCCAAGATTTGCTAATCCTAGAATAATAGTAAGACTACCAAGTTTCCTTAAATACAAGTCATTAATAACGCTATATACGTAAATAGAGCGAGATGCATGAAAAGCTGACATCACCTGCACCAGCAGCTACAAATAGTCCATACACTGTTCTTAGATGAAAGACTTCATTTGATATCATTAAAAGCATTACATATACACAAACACACATACATATATAGCATATAGTGGTACAACATCGTACTTGAATAAAGAATACACTGTATAGAAGTACATGGAAGATTGAAGCTTTCTATAATACTAGTTTTTATTTTTAAAATAAATATAGCAGGCTAATCCTTCTATAAAAGGGGGTTAGTCTTAAAGCATATCACATTTTGTCGCTATGCCTTTGTATTGGAGTAAATTTTTCTAATGAAAAGGTATGAACTGATAAAGCCCAATGTACCAGTGCACAAACCAATCAGGCTACATCCAATAAACAAATTCACGGTATAAATAAAACTTCCAATCAACCCTTGAACTTCAGTATTCTTAAATAAAAAGAAGATACTATAGGCGAACATATAAAGTGAGGAAGAACCACCAATTATAAAGGATTGCCACCACCAGTTATAATCCTATAAAATGAAGCCATTAACTAACTGCTTTTAAGGGGCATATAACTTACAACTTGCCTCTGAACATAAGTGGAGGAAGATAAAAATGATTGTTATTCCAGCTGTACAAACCAAATATAAAACAGATATATAAACGAGATATTCAATGGATAAAGTAGACTCCCCTCTGGTAATAGATGTCAAATACTCATTCCAGTCCAAAAATGCAAGTGAGAATGGTACGATGCCACTTGCAATAACACTACAATAAAAAATTTTAATCAACCAAAAAGCTCTCAACTTTATAAACTTACGTGAGTACAGGTGATTGATACCAATGCTTCTTGGGTATCATACGAGGTATTTGTGTTGTACGTGTTGGGTATTCAATACGATCTACCTTCTCGCCAAAATAAGCACCCAAACAAGTTAAAGGTACCAATTCAAACAAGCAAATACAAACGATTGAAATCCAACCAGAAAATGAAATAGCAAGTGACGATTGTTGAGACCAAGCGATTAATGAATAAATAAAAACGATTACAATATAAACACTGGGAACAACAAGAGCAGTCTAAATCGTTGAGATTAGTATAAATACTAGGAGAGAGAGAGATAGGGAATACATACCAGTATGCTATTCAAAACCCAAGATTTACCACGGAAAACTTTGTAGATTCTGGCACTACAGTAACCCCCAACTGAACTAGCAAGCATGAAAAAGACAATGAACCAACGAGTGAAAGCACCGGGTTGTGCAGGATGATACCAGCCCAAATAAAGAGCAATGATGGAACTCACGGTAGCTATCACAGTTTGAATACCACCACCAAGAACAGGTGCAAATAAACCACCATAGAGAGGGCGTCGAAACACATCTTTGCTGATCAATTTCCAACCAATAAAGTCATCAGAATCCTCATACATCTAACAGTATAACAATAAATCTTTGATAATACTAATAACATATAACTAATTTACCTTGAAATCTTTATCGTCGTGAATAGTGTCTTTTGTTTTGTAGAGAATATAAATGACAGCAGATGAAATTAAAGCCACAACAATCAAGCCATTAATGACAGCTCGTTCATGTCTTTCCTTATTTGGCTTGAATAAAAATGCATCCCACAACTTCTTGTCACTATTTTTCACTTCTTTCCATTGAACAGAATAAGTAAAAGAGATTTGAGTTCTTCTATTTGTGATTTCTTGATACTCGTAATCAACATTTTTCTTAGTACACTCGCCTTCAGCAATACTATCAGGATAAACTTCAAATCCAATAATATCATATTTTCCAAACTCATTTTTCTTGGGAGTGTATAATATTTGAAAGATGACATGATTGTTGATATACGTGCTTTCACCCTACAAAGATATGTTGTCAAATTATAATTTTGGTGTATGGCTTTTTTTTTTTTTTACCTTTTTGAAACCCAAAGGAAATCCAACTTTATAATTATGTTCAGGGGCTTCATTTGAATAAGAAACAGTTACTCCGGGCATATCTCCCAATTCCCTATTATCTATCAGCTTATCTTCTCTTTTTTTCTTTTGAAAAAGCTCTTACCATTCAATTAAATAGTCATCTTCAATTAATTCTTGAATTTGAATAGCATTTTCAACATTAATAGGTTTTTTACATAATAATTTACATTCTTGATTTTCGAGAAAGTTAATCTATTTAAAAAAGTCAATCATCCTGACTTAATAGACAAAAGTTTTTCTTACTTTGTATTCACTTTTTGTAAATCTGTCTCCTCGAAGATCCTCGTCAAATAACCAGCCTTTTTTGGTTGATGAATGTGCGGATGGACAGGTGAAATCAAGTGACGGATAAGAATAGGCTAGTTGTGTTTTTAAAGAGAATATTTTGTTATAATAGAGTGGTATTGGGTCGTCGCGTTCATATCCATAAACACTATACGTGAGTATGCATAATAGGATAAAAATGGCGATATTTGCCATAGTATTGGTTGGAATAAAAAAAAAAAAAACAAAGAAGGATTGAGGCACTCGAAAATTATTGCTTTTAATTGAGCCAATAATTGTTTTCGACTTTACTATAGTTGATTCAAGAGGAAGTATTGCTGTCAAGTTAATTAGATGCTTGCTTCTCCGGTACAAAACTTTTAAAAACAAGGGTGTATAGGGATACATCATTCACTGTCAAGGTCTTTATTATTACTATGTTGTCAACAGACTTGACAAGTTTTGATGGAAGGGTGTTACTGTAAATGTACATTAAAAACGTGTTGATAAACAAAAAGCAGAAAATACGCTGTATTTTGATTCGATGATGCCACAGTAACACTCATTAAAAATAGTTTGTCTCTATTTTAATTCAGAAGATTTGTAGACGAATCAAAGGTGATTCCGTGATTTCTGTTGCCTTTTTTGGATATCGCATATATAAAGTAATGGCAAAAGAAATGCCAATCGTTTTTGCTGAATTTGATCTTAGTGACGACACAATAAACTTGGCTTAGTTTAGCCAAGTCTTTCTTATTATTATAGTCCACACTTACCTGGAAATGTATGCTATGTATTTTACAATTAAAAAACAGAAATTCAATGTCATATTTTAGGGTCTTCTATATTATGTATGATGTAAAGTTGTTTATTGTTTATTGACGCATACATGTTTTTTTAGTATTTTTTTTTTTTTTTTTTTTTTGGGGTGG